>CAUYQU010011896.1:0-48662 GCA_963574635.1 Cheracebus regulus
GCAGGGGAGGGGAGAGGGAAGGGAAGGGAAAGGAAGGGAGGGGAGTGAAGGCAGGGGAGGGGAGAGGGAAGGGAAGGGAGGGGAGGGAAGGGAAGGGAGAGGAGGGGAGGGAAGGGAGGGGAGGGAAGGGAGAGGAGGGGAGGGAAGGGAGGGGAGGGAAGGGAAGGGAGGGGAGGGGAGGGAAGGGAGGGGAGGGGAGGGGAGGGAAGGGAGGGGAGGGAAGGGAGGGGAGGGGAGGGAAAGGAAAGGAAGGGTAGAGAACGAGAGTGGTGGAGGGAAGGGAAGGGAAGAAGGAAGTCCAGTCAGGAAAACTAAACCACACTAATACTGACGCTGTCCCAGGCCAGGATCAGTCCCCTCATGCCCCCTTTCTGGGGTGAGTGTTATCAAGGAGCACATTTCAAAGGGCACTACTCTGTCCTCATCACTCTTGGTCCTTCTAGTTCCAAATGGATCCTATCAACTGGGACTCCCAGCCCTCTGTAAGTTGTAAATCATTCCTGGGAAACAATGAACATCTAGATATGCTCTGAATATACTCACAGGCCCACCACATCCCGAACACCTGCGATGGGGACAAGCCACCCACCACCTCAGGCCCGTCTCCTCATTAGTAGAATGAAGACTTTGAGTCCAGTCATCTCTAATGTCCTTTTTCAAATTAAGAAAAAGAATAAATGGGAAGACAATAGAAACGATGAAGGTAAATAGTATAAGTAATCACTATTTACTTCCAGACATTTCCTATGACAAGACAGCATTTCCCCCTTCTCTCTCACACACACTTCAAATTGAAGACACTATAGATTTTAATATGCACCAATTCTTTATGTACCACTAGTAAATTTAAAAAATGCTGCAACTAACCATGACACACCATTGATTATAAAACTCATTCGCATTCCAGTTTCAGAGATGTTAAACTGCAAAACATGGGTCCTAAAATCAATGAAATACAGTGTGTGTGTGTGTGTGTGTGTGTGTGTGTGTGTGTGTGTGTGAGTGTGAGTGTTTGGTGTGTGTGAGTGTGTGTGTGGGTGGGTTGGTGGAACTCTCACTTCTTACTTTCAACACTACTATTGGCTTTGTTATAACACACCTTTAGCACTTATTGTATAGTGCAAAGTTCATTTTCATTTCTCACTATTACATAGTGTCCCTTATCCCATTCACTATCATTGTGACTTTTCTAGTTCCCATGTCTCTTTGAAAATAGTCCAGTCCGGTATTTCCTCCTCTTAGGTTTTGTTAAATAATTGGAATAAAATTTATGAACTAATTTCAGTTAGAGTTTTTATGGTGGGAAATAGCTTAGTGCATAACTTTTTCAGATGTCAGATTGCATCTTAATGTAGCCTCCTTACAAAGGAAACCAATGTGCATTTATTGAGGAGTAAAGAGGGAGGTATATGGAATAGAAGAGTTTTGTTCCCCTGAAATCATACTGCTTTGATCACTGTTTATTGCCTCAAATATGTAACTCTGGGTGGCCCAGCTGCCTTCTTACCACAAGGCTACTGAAAGTCTGAGGAGAAACTTCACTTTTGTCTCCTGCAGGAATGCCAAGACAAAGTCTCAAAAATATAGATTATCTAAGTGGCTAATATGACCATCACAGATGTTCTGTGGGGTTCCCCTCCTCCTCTTCCCCTCTGTCTCCTCTCCATCAACATCATCATCATCAATCACCACCACCACCATCATTATCCCTTGTTTTCCTCTTTGACTTGGCTGCTAAAAACCCTCAGAATCAAAGTAATTCTCTTTATTTAGGAAGTGTATAGGAACCCAATACCTATATAATTTGAATACTAATCTTCTTTCAAGTTGTATCTTAATTTTGAATCTTTATTTTTATTGATACATAATATTTGTATCTATTTATGGGATACATGTGATATTTTATTACATGCATAGAATGTGTGATGATCAAGTCAGGGTATCTAGAGTATCCACCACCTTGAATATTTATCATTTCTATGTGTTAGGAACATTTCAATTCCTCTCTTCTAGCTATTTTGAAATGTACAGTACATTGTTGTTAACTATAGTTGCCCTACTCTGCTAATGCACATTAGAACTCATTCCTTCTATCTAACTGTATGTTTATAACCATTATCCAAACACTCTTCATTACCTCCCCTCCACCCACACACCTTTTTCAGCCTCTGATATCTATCATTCTATTGTACTGTCTACCTCTATGAGATCAACTTTTTTAGCTTTCATATGTGAGGGAGAGCATGTGCTATTTGTCTTTCTGTGCCTGACGTAGTTCACTTAACAGAATGACCTCCAGTTCCATCCATGTGGCTGCAAATTACTCGAATTCTTTACATTTTACTTTCTTTTTGTTGGTTTGGTTTTTTGTTTTGTTTTATTTTTATTGTTTTGGAGACAGGATTTCACTCTGTTGCCTAGGCTGGAGTGGAGTGGTGCAATCATGGTTCAGTAACTTCAACCTCCTGTGCTCAAGCTGTGCTCCTGCCTCAGCTTCCAAAGCTGCTGGAACACAGGTGCATGCCATTGTGACTGGCTAATTTTCTTTTTTTTTTTTTTTTTTTGGAGGCGGGGATAGGATCTTGCTATGTTGCTCAGGCTGGTCTTGAACTCCTGGCCTCAAAAGATCCTCTTGCCTTGGCTACCCAAATTGCAGTGACTATGGATGTGAGCCACCATGTCTGGCTGATTTTATTCTTTTTTTTTATGGCCAAATATATTATTTTATTGTAATAGATGTAATTTGGAAAGGCATTTTGCCTTTTCTATAAATAAGAATGGCTTCAATTAATTACCCCTTTGCAGCCTTTTAGCACTTTTCTTCATTTAGAAAGTGCTTAAATTGGTGTCCAAACACACTTCTAATGGGTACAAAATTTGGTAAGATTTGTCTGGCAGGCAATGTGTCAATTACATTAAAAACCTTAATATTATGCATGAGCTTTAGACCTAGAAATTTCACTTCCAATAACTTATTTTCAGAAAAAAGTTTGAGATAAGTACAAAATGTAATGTTCAAGGGTAATCATTACAGTGCATCTTGTAATGTCTATCAATACGAATTTGATTAGGTAAATAGTAGTGAATCTAAACAAAGGACTATGAGACTGCCATTATATGTCATATTTTTCAAGAATATTATTGACATGAGGATGTTCATAATAAATTACTACTCCCAAAACCAGGCTGCAAAATAAAATGCTCACTATTTTACCATTTTCTCATGGCATAAGGATTAAAATGTTTGGAATCAAAAACATGTTGGTTGAAACCTGGGTTCCAACACCCAGTTCTATCATTTGCTCCTCATACAAATGCGGGAAAGTTATTCAGCCTTACAGAGCCCCAGTTTCTTCATTTGTAATTTAGAAATAATTATAGCAACCTTTTAGGGTTTTTGTAAAGATTAATTTAAATAATACATGCAAAGCACCTGCCCCTTCACACACACACAGACAAAAGTGTTCCATAAATGGTTCTCTACCTCAGGCTTGTGTGACAGTTGGAGTTTTTTGATTACAAGCAACAGACAAATTTGGCCAACTTAAACAAAGGGGAATTTATTAAAAACAATGCACAAAAGTTGGAGAACTAGGCTTGGAAATAGGCAGAAACCAATTCAGCTTCAGGGATGGGAAAGCAGGAATGAGAGGAGTAGTCTTGCAGTGGGAACAATCTGGTAGGGATATTCCTGCCAAGAGAAAAGAATGCCAACTTCTTCTCTCACCCAATTTCATATGCTCAAAAGTCAAAGTCTCAGCAGCAAGCTTTCATGGGTTGAGCTAAAGAGACTGCCCACCTTTGGCTACAGGAAGCACAAGCAGCTGGATTTTCCATCTCAGTAAAATTACACACAGTGGTGCGGTAAGCTAACTCCCCAAAGGAAACTGGGGCTCTGTTGTGAAGGATGGCAGACGCTGCTGACAAAAGTTCTTATAACACGGAGGCACGAGGTAATTTTGAAATGGGAAAAAGTATACAACAAATATTGATTTAAAACATAATCACACACATGATCACAAATATATGATCATCACAAAAGCCCTACGGGAAAATCAAGACAGAAGTTTTCTCGATTTTACAAAGAGAAACTGAGGCTGAGGGTTGATAGATGACTAGCCCAAGAACTCTGCACTGAATCTGGGGCAGAACTGGGAAAGACAGTCCTGACCCCCAGTCTCAGACTCTTCCCCAGGTACCCCCTGGGAAATTGTCAAACATCTTTCAGCTTCCCTGCTTCCCAACCCTAAACTTCAAAGGATGCAGATTACTGTTGGTATTTCCCTTTCTTATAACTCGCTGGTCCCTCCTGCTGCTTGGAGTTCAGGCCCTGCCAGAGGGCCCTGAGCTGGAAGTTCTGCTGGAAGCATTACAGTCAGCTAGGCTGATAGTGGCTGGGAGACTTGGCAGACTTTCTCCTTCACATTTGGCTGTGGGGAGGACATAGAGATGAGAAACCACTGGAGAAAGGATAGAGGCTGGAGGAAGGCAAGAAGGCAGGGGCCAACCTGAAGAGGAATTGGTATAAAGAGCAGGTAGTGGGGAGACAAAGAGAATGATTTTTCAGAAAGACAAAAAAAAAAAAAAAAAAGAAAGAAACCCAAAGAATTAGAAATATTGTTAAATCAGCCAGGAAGTGGCCCAGTGACCAAGATCTCCTGCACTTGGCTTCAGAGAAAAACATTAAAGCTTCACAAAACTGTCATCCCTCTCTGTGGAATAAATCACCTTTCATGATTTACCATATTTGATATCCAAGTCACTGAGGGTTGTTTTCTGCTTTTTCTTTCTCCTTAAAGCATTGGAAGAATCCACCAGATAGCCCAAATGTATTGCAGATTCCTGGGCTCTATGAGTAAAAATGATAGCTGAATAATTCTAGACAGATTCTATTTAGGAGCCATCTAATATATGCCTAATTCATGCCTTTTTCAGTTAGAGAAACTGAGGCACAGCATTACAATATGTCTGTGACTACTTATTTAGTTGAAAAAATTTAAAATATGATTTTTCTAAACCAAGAGTTCACAAACTTTTCTATAAAGAGCCATCTAGTCCATATTTTTGGCCTTCAGGGCTATATGGTCTATTATAACTACTCAACTCCGCCATTGTAGAGGAAAAGCAGCCAGAGATAATATGCAGATAAATGGGTGTGGCTGTGTGCCCATAAAACAAAAACAGGGCATGGGCCAGATTTGTAGTTTTCTGTAGTTTGTTAAGACCTGATCTAGACGTAGTTATTTATTAAATACTATGTGAACATCCCAGAACAACATAAAAGCAAATGGTAGGCATCAATTTAAATTTCCATAGCAATGATAACAGTAATAACTACTACCTATGAAGCCCTTCCTATGTGGTTTCCCTCCTTTAATTGCTCTACCAGTCCTATGAAGAGGATGCTATGGTGCTTGCCATATTTTTAGATAAGGAGACCAAAATACCTACAGGTTAAATAACCTGCCAGTGGGTGGTTATATAGCTAGAAGGTGGTAGTAGCAGCACTTGTACCCTTGATCCATCTGACATCAGGATTCAAGTGCTTAACAACTATACCAGTTGAGAAAATGCAACTAGTAAGAAAGAAAAATAAAAAGTTACATGAAGTTTATCACAAAGCATTGACTCTTTCATGTTATCACAAAGGAAGCTTTTGAAGTATAATACTTCAGTAATGCGATCATATCAGCCACTTGAATGAAGCATGACTTTGCACCTTCCCCTGCATCCTCCTAGTTTCCTTGGAATGTTCTTTTTGTTACCTCTTTCTGGTGTCTGTTAGGCTTTCTCCAGCACACACACTAAGATTTAAGAAAGGATTTTATCTCAAGCCCACCCA
Source organism: Cheracebus regulus (assembly GCA_963574635.1). Lineage (NCBI taxonomy): Eukaryota > Metazoa > Chordata > Mammalia > Primates > Pitheciidae > Cheracebus > Cheracebus regulus. The sequence goes on from CAUYQU010011896.1 coordinate 5,843, forward strand.
CCTCAGACACTGAGAAGTGAAAGGCCTTTTACACTAAGAATTCAAGCCTGAAGGGGAGAAGAGGACAGCTCTTGATGATTACCCTAAATTTTTGAAGTCAAACCAGGGAGAATTTGAGGAAATGACTCACTGAACCCAGGAGAAAGAAAAACAGCCGAGAGATGGCAGGAGAAAATGAGGATAATATAGCCTTACTGTTAAAGTGAGGGTTAGAAGTCCACAGGGACCCAGAAAGGAAACACTGAAATGGTTGAGTTACATTCCTGAAACTAGCATGCAATATTGTTTTATCAGGCTTACGGCTGTTTTGACCAAGAATGAGGCAGGGACAGATTTCTTCCTAACAGAAACATCATCTCATGTTCTTTTCTGTCCCCAAAGAGTCTCCTCTGCTAGAGCCCTAAGAGGAAACCACAGCCATCTCTGTCTCTTCTATTCTTGAATCACAAAACTGCTGTTCCTGACACAGATGCTGAGCATAGTGTGACAAACAGATGTGCTACATTGCAGGCATTAAAATCTAACATCTGTACTGAACCTGTGAAAGAACTTTGAGCCATCAACTTTCCAGCTAAAAAGAGACTTGATTAGAAAAGTCGGGAAATGTTTTCAAGCATGAATACAGTTGGCCGTCACTTTTTAGGTCACTAGAAACAGAGATAAAACTATGAGGTAAGTGACTTTTCTTGTTTTTTTTCAATCCATCTAACATATTATGACTACATTAACCTTCTTAATGCAAGGTTCTGGTAACGTTACTCGTGAACTCACAAATATTCAAAGTTAACACACAGTATTTGTAAAGCTGCTGTGAAAATAGGCATTTTTATGTATCGCTGGTAGAAATATACATTGGTATAATCTCTAAGGAGAGACTTTTGGTGAGGCCTACTTTATTAGTCAGGGTTCTCTAGAGGAATAGAAATAATAGGATGCATATATATATGTGAGTTTATTATTAACTTACATGATGACAAGGTCCCACAATAGGCTGTCTGCAAGCTTGTAGAGCAAGGAGACCCAGTCTGAGTCTCAAAACAGAAGAACTTGGAGTTCAATGTTCTAGGAGTGGAAGCATCCAGCATGGGAGAAAGATGTAGGCTGGGAGACTAGGCCAGTCTCACCTTTCATGTTTTTCTGCCTGCTTTATATTCACTGGTAGCTTATTAGGTGGTGCCCACCAGATTAAGGGTGGGTCTTCCTTTCCCAGCCCACTGATTCAAATGTTAATCTCCTTTCATAACACCCTCACAGACACACGCAGGATCAATACTTCGTATCCTTCAATCCAATCAAGTTGGCACTCAATATTAACTGTCACACCTACAAAAATTACAAATGCATATACTTTTTGATCTAGGAATTTTTTCTATAGCTGTACTTGCATTTGTATGAAATAAAGCATATTTAAGATTTTTTGTTGCCACGTTATTAGTACAAATAACAGAGTATATATGCTTCTGCTCCTGGGTAGAATGTAGTAGGTCAAAGCAGGTCAAAAGTCTTGCTGCAGCAACTAATAACAAACAGATGCATTGAAAGAAACATGTTAAAGTCATAAAAGAGCTATAGAGGACCACATGATGTATAAGTACAGAAAAAGGCTGTAATCCCAGCACATGGGGAGGCCAAGGTGTGTGGATCACTAGAGGCCAAGAGCTAAAGACCAGTCATGGTGAAACTCCATCTCTACTAAAAATGCAAAGATTAGCCACCTGTTTCCCGAGTCACTCTGGTAGCTAAGGCATGAGAATCGCTTGAACACTGCAGGCAGAGGTTACAGTGAGCCAAGATTGTACCACTGCACTCCAGCCTGGGTGACCGAGCAAGGTTCTGTCTCAAAAAGACTGAAAAAGGAAAAATGTTCTTAGGTCTGAGAAGAAATAGACACTCAAGGCTCTCAATCAAAAGCTTGGAAAGACTATATCTAAAGAGCAGGGATAAACCAGGGGTGGACAGAATCTTGCTAAAATTGTAAATGCAGCCCTCTCTGGTGTAATTGTAAATACCTCTCTGGTGGATCATCAGAAGTCCACAGTTATTTTATACACAATGCCCAGCATGCAATCAAAATGTACTGTACATTAAAACAATCAGGATAGGTAACAATAATAAAAAATATAAGCCCTCAGAGAACTGAGATAATGAGGTTAAAAGTACAACAAAATAACCATGGCTTGTTAAAAAACAGTGAAAATTATATTTTAACAGATAATTGGGCTCTACAAAATTTTTAAATGGATATTTTATAACTGAAAAGTATAATGTCTGGATTTAAGAACTAATTAGGTGGGTCTAAAAGCAAACTGGACATAGATGATAGGATTCATTAATTTAAAGACAGATCAATAGAATCTATTCAAATTGAATGACAGAGGAAAACCAAACTGGAAAGAAAGAGTATGTCAAGATGAGGAACATACTCACACAGTTTAATACAGTATAAGAGTCTCAAAGGAGAGAGAATGGAGCAGAAGCAATATTTGAAAACATACAACTGTGAAATTTCTAATAATAATGGAAGATACAAACCCACCAATTCCAGAAGTTCAAGAGTCCCTAAGCAGGATAAGTACAACACCAACAATAATAACAACAAATCTACCATACCTGGACACATTGTACAAATTGTTGAAAAAGAATGAGAAGTTCTAAAATAACCAGAGAAGGAAAAAAGCCCATGTCGTCAGGAAAACGACAATAAGACTGACAACTAACTTAAAAAAAAAACAAAAACAAACCAAAAAACCATGTGTGACAGCCACGGAATTGCACTCCTCAAATCTCCCTTCAAGAGATTGTGCTGTGCGGAGTTCACCTTATTGACAGCTGCCGAACTGTTGGATCCACTATAACTGTCATGTCAAATCCAGTCAATAAATTAGCACGATGGAAGTATGAAAATCAGGCTATATTCGTAGATGCAGAATTTCTTTAACAGGGAATTTTGGCTCAGGAGATCTCTATTGACCTGGCCATGAATTTATCAGACTTGTCGATAGGCTGAGGTTCTTCTCGCCTAATCCTTCCTCACCTGTCTTCTTTCACAGGTGCGGGACTTGTCTTGGTGTCTGAAGGTTCTCTCTGCCTACTCTTCTCCTTCTTTTACCCTTTACAGGCATTTCCCCCTAATAAATTTCTTATATTTTAAATCCCATCTTGGTGCCTTCTTCTCATGGAACCCAAAATGACACACTGTGGAAATCAGGAAACAGTGTCATGATATTTTTTAAATGAAAAAAACAAAAGGGCAAATAAGACCTCTCAACCTAGACTTATATACCAGTAAGAATATTTCCTTCAAATTAAGATAGAATTTGTTGCTACCAGCACAGCATTGAAGTAAGTAATAAAGGGAGTTTTACCAGCAGAAGGGAAATTTTCTGAGCTAGAAACACGGAAAATTGAAAGGAAATGAAAAACACTGAAAATAATATAAATCTGTGAATAAATGTAATAGAATACTAACTATTTAAAGCAACAAGTCACAGTGGCTCATGCCTGTAATCCCAGAACTTTGGGAGGCTGAGAAGGGAGGTTTGTTTGAGCTCAGGGCTTGATTCCAGCCTAAGCAACATGGCGAATCCCTGTCTCTATGAAAAATACAAAAAAATTAGCCAGGTGTGGTGGCATGTACCTGTAGTCCCAGCTACTTGAGAGGCTGAGGTGGGAAGATTGATTGAGCACAGGAGGTCAAGGCTGCAATAAGCTGTGATAGAGCCACTGCACTGCAACCTGGGCAACACAGCAAGACTCTGTCTCAAAAATACAAATAAATGAATAAAGCAACAACAACAGCATCTTTTGGAACTAAAAACAAATAGTGTAAAATATGTGACAACAATAGCACAAAAGGTAGGAAAAAGGGACAAATGATATCAAGTTATAAGATTCTTTCATTCTTTAGGAAGTATACTGTTAAGGTAGACTAACTGGTTGAGGATGCATGTTGAAACCTCTAGGGCAATAGTTTTAAACTGGAGCAATTTCACTCAAGAGGCATAGGAAGAAAGGAAGAAAGAAAGAAAAGAAAGAGAGAGAGAAAGAAAGAACTGGGGGAGGGAGGAAGGAAATAAGCAAGAAAGCAAGAAAAGAAAGAGAGAGGAAGGAAAGAAGGAAGGAAGGAAAGGGAAAGAAAGAGGAAGGTAGGGAAGAAGAAAGGAAAGAGGGACACATGTTTGGCAATATCTGAAGACATTTTTGGTTGTCACAATTATGGGTTGGGGGAGATGTCAAAGTTATTCTGCATTGAAACACCAACTAAAAGACGGATATTGTCAGAGTGGATTGAAAACATGACCAAACTATATGCTGTCTCCAAGAAACTTACTTCAAGCATAATGATATAGATAGGTTAAAAATAAAGGATAGAAAAAGATATTCTAGGTAAATCTTAATCAAAAGAAAGCTAGAGTGACTGTATTAATATCAGAGAAAGATAAATGAAGAGCAAAATAATTTGCCAAAGATAAAGAGGGACATTATACAATGATAAAAGGGTCATTTCACTAAGAAGACATAACAAGTCCTAAATATGTTTGTTCCTTACAATAGAACTTCAAGATGCATGAAACCAAAAGTACAAACAGACAAATCCCTCATTATAATTAAAGGCTTCAACTCTCCTCTCTCAGGAATTGATAGAACTAATAAAAAATCAGCAAGGATATTAATAAACCATAAAACACTATCAACTGACTGGATCTAATTGAAATTTTTAGAACATTCCAGGACCAATAGCAGAATATACATATTTTTTCAAGTGCACATGGAACATTTACCAAGATAGACAGTATCCTCAGTTATAAAATAAAGTTTAACACATTTAAAAGAATTGATATTATGCAAGGTATATTTTGTGACTAGACTAGAATTAAACTAGAAATCAATAATAGAAAGATAACAGGAAATCTCTGAATACTTGACAACACACTTCTAAATAATCCATGCATTAAAGAAGTCTCAAGAGAAATTAGAAAATATTTTGAACTAAATGAAAGCAAAACATATCAAAATTTGTCAGATGACAAAGTAGTGCTTAGAGCGAAATTTATAGCATCACATGCTAACAGAAAGAACCTTGAGAAATTCAAAAAAGAAGAGCAAAATAAACCCAATGTAAGCAGAAAGGAGACCATAACATAAATCAATAAAATTGAAAACAGAAAGAGAGAAAGTAAATACAACCAAAATCTTGTTCTGTTACAAATTAATAAAATTAACATTGAATCAAAATAGACAAAGAAAGAAGACATACACTACCAATATCAGGAATTAAAGAGAAAATATTACCTAGACCCCTACCAACATTAAAAAAAAAAATAAATTATATGAGCAACTCCATACACAAGAATTTGACAACTTAAAAAGAAAAAAATGGACAAATACCTTGAAAACCAAAAATGCCAAAATTCACTCATGACAAAATAGATCATCTGATTAATAGAATAATAAAAAAAATTAAATAAATTGAATTTATAGTTTAAAAGCTTCTGGAAATAATTGACCCAGCATTTCTATTTGTCTACATTGGTAAGATTTCAGGTTATCTTAGCTCATATATGACCAGCAGCGAAACTCTAAGTTGTTTTGTTTTGTTTTTTAAACCAACTTGAGTTGGGTTTTCCGTTATGGAAAGAAACAGAAAATAGTGTTATCTCCCGAAGCACATAAGAATTTCTAATATTAACCAATCTGTAACCTTCAGAGGACAGTTTGATGTTTCAGAATTCTAAAACATCATAGGTTTCTGGATCTCAAAATAATATTATAGTTGTTGAGTGTCCAAATACAATACTGAGGTGACTCTGAGAAGTAATTGTAGGAAGCCTGGCAGCAGTAGTAGCCCCAGTAGTAGCAAAGTAATAGTACTTATGGCTAAGAGATATTAAGTACTTCTGTGTGGCACTCTTCAAAGAACTGAGTATATGAAATACCATTGTACAGTTATATACATGAGTAAACGGAAATACAGACATTGAGACAAATAATAAAAACACAGATAAAGTATCAATAGAATTTTCTGGAGGACAGTTTTCCTCCCAGCTTATGGTCTGGTTGTGTTCCTCTTGCTCTGGAGAAGAACGGATTTAAAAGAACTGTCACTTTTCCCCACCCATAGGAAAATAACTGAAACAGCACACACTTAGTCTCCCAGGGAGTACTTCCAGCATGAGAAAAACCAAGTTATGGCAGAATTAAAATCCTGCCATTCTAAAAGTGGACTTTGTTCTCCAGCCTAGACCTGCCCGTTTATAAATCAGCCCATAAATTCACCATCTGTATATGCTTACACACACACACACACACACACACACACACACACACACACACACTACTAGCAGTGAATGGATGCAGAGTGCCTAGGGGAGAGAGCGCCCAGTTTAACAGAAGGGCTGTATCAATGAGATGGTCAGTTTTTGAGCTGAAACAACAATGGTCTTCAAAAAGAACATGCACATTCACCTTGTTCACTTATTGAAACAGGACCTTGAAAGCACTGCTATGCAGTGTTTCACTGTATGCTCACAAACTTTGCTTATTTCAAGAATCTACTGCCATTAATCACCTCAAAATTGATAGAAAAAAATTATATACAAGTGAACTGAAAAACAAACAGATGATCACCACTTATTTCTACACTTTTTCCATTCTAGTGAGGCAATGGTCCAAGAAACCACATTCCTGCCCTTATGAATCAACTGCCAACATGAATGTGATTCTTCAGCTATGAGAAAATGTCTTCTGAAGGGTACAGGTTGGTTAATATTCGAAATTCTGTGTACTTTGGGAGATAACACCATTTGCTCCGATAAGGGCTAGTACTTTTTTCTTCCTTTTTATCTGGACATGTCAAGAATCAGTCATGCCATTTTGCATTTTTCCTTTTTCTTCCTCTCACCCTTGCCCCCTTTGGGATTAATGCCAATAACATGTTTTCCTGATACAGTGGTGAATACAATCCAGTATTGACATTCCCTGTGTTAAATAAAATTTTGAGACTTGAAAAATTTCACATTTAGGAATAATAAATAAAAGTTTCAATGTGGAGCAGCTCCACAGCAAGAGTATACTAAACGTACCAATGCAAGTGTACAGCTTAATGACTTTCAAATCTCTTCATGTAAATAAATTCCCTAGTGTTAGTGTTTATACTTCAAATGAAAAGAAGAAGGTGGTTAGAAAGAAAGAAGCCAGTGAGAGGGAAAAATAGAAGGAAGGAAGGAAGGAAAGAAGGGAGGGAGGGAGGGAGGGAAGAAGAAAAAAGAAAAGGGAAGGAAGGAGAAAAAAGAAATAATCTCCTTTAAATTAGAAGGAAACTCTTAATGCACTCCAAGATTCCTTTGCTGGGCTGAGCCCCAGTTATCTGAAAGTCATTTGGCCAAAGCATTTAACACACACTCCTGAAAAATTCTGTACATGCTGAGAAGATCTGAACCACTTAGTGCAATAGGAATCTGCTAAAAAGCACTAGGATAAGGGAAAGAAACATAGAAAATCTGTATTTCTTCTTGTTTTCTTTTTTTCTGAGATGGAGTCTTGCTCTGTCACCTAGGCTGGAGTGCAGTGCTGCGATTTCAGCTCACTGCAACCTCCACATCCTGGGTCTAAGCAATTCTCCTGCCTCAGCCTCCCAAGTAGCTGGGATTACAGCCACACACCACGATGACCGGCTAATTTTTGTATTTTTAGTAGAGATGGGGTTTCACCATGTTGGCCAGGTTGGCCTTGAACTTCTGACTTCATGATCCTCCCGCCTCAGCCTCCCAAAGTGTTGGGATTACAGGTGTGAGCCACTGCACCCAGCCGAAAAATTGTTTCTATTCACAATGGAACAGGACTATTAAAACCACATATTTATTTTTGGAAACTGTAATCTTCAGTAACTCTCATCTACAGTTTAACCACAATAGCAAACCCTTTATTATTTTACATCCAACTTTTATTATAAAAATAATAAATGCCCATATAAATATTTGGAAAATAAAGAGTATAATAATAAAATTTTTTAAAGCTATAACTTCATCATCTGATAATCTCTGTTAATACTGCAATGCCTATCTTGTGTGTATATGTAGAACAACCTTGTAATCATAACACACATGAAGTTTTATATTCTGATTTTTATCATTTATCACTTTATCTTGCAGATTCCTTCATACTAAAGTGTTCCCCATTTAAAAATTCTTTTTTTTTTTTTTTTTTTGAGACGGAGTCTTTGTTGCCCAGGCTGGAGTGCAGTGGCATCATCTCAGCTCACTACAACCTCCACCTCCCGGGTTCAAGCAATTCCCCTGCCTCAGCTTCCCGAGTAGCTGTGATTACAAGTGCCTGCCACCATGCCTGGCTAATTTTTGTATTTTTAGTAGAGACGGGGTTTCAATATGTTAGCTAGGCTGGACTCGAACTCCTGATCTCAAGCAATCCACCTGCATCAGCCTCTCCAAGTGCTGGGATTACAGGTGTGAGCCACGCACCCGGCCTAAAAAATTCATTTTAATTGGCTCATCATACTTCATTGTTTCACAGTACTATAATTTATTAAATTATGTCCCTTTTATTAAACATTTAGGAACTGCACTACAATTCATGCCTTGTCAATTCAATATAAAAAGATGGCTGTTGATTTTTTTTGTCTTTAAAAAGGAAGTAACATCATCCTGAAAGAAGCTGGTATTTCCTCTTCTCAACCTCTGGTTCTCTCTCTTCACTGTCTCTGGTTTCATTTTAATCTCATTTGAAGGCTTCTTCTTTTGCTATGTTAAAGAATAGGAATGAGGAAAGCAGCTACCACCTAGAGAAACTTTGACTGAAGGAGTGGCAATGGATGATTATTAAAATGATGATTTTAAAGATAAGCTTTGTTCTTGTGCTTTATAAATTGCAGGTCATTGCTGATATAATCATTTTTAAGAATATGTATATATTTTTAGCCAGTTGTGGTGGCACGTGCCTGTAGTTCCAGCTACTCAGGAGGCCAAGGCAGGAGTACTGCTTGAGCCCAGGAGGTCAAGGCTGCAGTGAGCCATGACTGTGCCACCGCACTCCAGCCCGGGCGACAGAGCAAGATCCTGCCTCAAAAAAAAAACTCACTCTCTCTATATGTGTGTGTGTGTGTGTGTGTGTGTGTGTACATATGTACATATACATGTATATATGTGCATATATGTATATATAGAGAGATATATACATATATACACATATACTTGTATATATATGCAGGTATTTTTAGTAGAGACGGGATTTCACCATGTTGGTCAGGCTGGTCTCGAACTCCAGATCTTAGGTGATCCACCCACCTTGGCTTCTCGAAGTCCTGGGATTACAGGCGTGAGCCACTGTGCCTGGCCTACCCACTGGTTTTCTGGTTTGTATTTTTGTAGTAGGCATCAATGATTTGGAGTGAGATTGGCCCAGAGAGTTTGCGTGTGTGTGTGTGTTTATTTTGAGAGAGGGTCTCACTCTGTCACCCAGGCTGGAGTGCAGTGGCATGATCATAGCTTACTGCATTCTTAAACTCCTGGGCTCAAAGAATCCTCCTTCCTTACTCTCCAAGTAGCCGGGACTACAAGTGTGTACCACCATGCCCAGCTAATTTTTAATTTTACTTCTTAAACTTTTTTAGAGATAGGGTCTCACTGTGTTGCCCAGACTGGTCTCAAATTCCTGGCCTCCTGTGATCCTCCCAATTCCACCTCCCAAATTGCTGAGATTACAGGCATGAGCCACTGCACCTGGCCTCCAGAAAGCTTTTATAGCACTAAATATGGCATACTAAACACATATATATTATTGTTATACTATATGTATATAGAAATAATAATCATGACAAAAACATAAGATTGTTATGGGAATGAAATGAGCTGATGCATGAAGAATTCAGCTCAATGACTTGCTAGCCAAAATTACTCCACAGATGTCATGGTATTAGTATCATCATCACTGTCTTCACTTGAATAGGATTTCACAGTTTACACAGGACGTTCACATGCCCTTGTGCATTTTGCTGCCGCAACAACTCCAAAAGGGCGGCAAGGATAGGGGTCCTCTGTCTCCACGTGCATGCACACTACAGCTCCCAACGGTGATCTGCTGAGTTGCCAATGGCCACTTAAATGGTCATGCTGGGCTGCCTTACTATAAACTATGACTTTAACAAAAGCAGATAGAAGTGTGGACAGCACATGGCAAACTTACTTTTTTTTTTTCTAGATGGAGTCTCGCTGGAGTGCAGTGTCGAGATCTCGGCTCACTGCAACCTCCTACTCCCTGGTTCAAGTGATTCTCCTGCCTCAGCCTTCTGAGTAGCTGGGATTACAGGCACGCACCACCACACCCAGCTATTTTTTATATTTTTAATAGACATGGGGCTTTGCCATGTTGGCCAGGCTGGTCTCGAACTCCCGACCTCAGGTGATCCACCTGCGTCGGCCTCCCAAAGTGCTGGGATTACAGGCATGAGCCACCACACCCGGCTGGCAAACTTTACTTTCTATTCTAGCAGAGACATAATCTCCAGACTCCCCTGCTAATGAATTGTTAGATTTTAGGCAAGTTGCTTAAACCTCTCTGGATGTTGGGCCAGTGTCAATAGCATTAATGATGATAATACCACTGCACCTTCTACTCCGGAGTTCATGTTACAAGCGCAAAGGAAGATAAAGCAGTCAAAATTATGTCCCTTTTTGGGAGTGGAATTTAGATAGAATACTCTTCTGCTGAGATGTTCCTAAACAGCAGGTCACCTGCTAACTGAATAGAAGGATCTGAGCATTCCCGCGGAGTGCTAGCTATGAGCATTTAACATCTTCTTTCCACAGGAGCCATGTGCAGCTTGAGTATCCAGACTATTCTTCGCTCAGGTCTACACTCTTTTTAAATACTCATCTAGAAGTAGAGTCAGAGGGGAGTTACATTTGGGAGGAAAAAAGGGAGGAGGGCTATGATTCATGGAGAGAACCGGCTCAAAAACTGCATTCCAGGTCAAGGTCATGACTCCCAGCATAAACTGAAGAGCCAGGGAGCCTAGGCCTCAATGACTTGGCTCTTAACACCGCTTCGGGTCAGGCCTAGTGTTGATACGGTTCATCAATTTGTTTTCAGAGAGCTGCCCCAAAGTCAGCAGGGTCAGTCAGTTCTAACCAGCAGGCAATCAAATAGCCAGCAAAGGCACCCCAAGAAGGGGGAGGAAGGAAGAAAGTAGGACACCCTACTTGATCATGCTAATCCTTTAAGAACCAGTCCTGCAGAGCCAAGTGTTTCAATCATCCGTGCATATTAGTACCCAGCTGTTAACTGACTCAACACATTTTCTCCTCATTTTCAAAACAATTCTACATATAAAATGGAAAAGCCATCTCTTTGGTTTCCTTAAGTACTGGGATGGGAATTGTAACTCCCATCAGTCCATCAGCAGAAGGACTTAACTTTTTTCCAATCTGCAAGACAGGCAAGGAAACAGGAGGATTGGTGAAATCATGGACTCAGAGCTCCCAGCCTGGGAGAGAGCTTTCCAGGAAACCCGAGGAAGGGTAGAAACAGACGTGATATCCTGGTGGTGTTAAACTATATTTCGCTCCACCGGATAGAGATGTGAATGCCAATTGCCTCATATAGATCACCAAACTAACACAGATGAAACACAGAATAGTAACAAAGCTTGCATGATCCAAACAGCTGCTGAAAGTCTCCTTCTGCCCAAAACACAGAGCATCTAGTAAATCCTGAACTTGTCCTAGCATTTTTATCTCAGAGGGTAAAGGAAGAAAAGAAGGTAGCTCTAACCCTGGAGTCAAATCTGGCAACCTAGGAGGCAGGTGGAGGTGATACGGAAGGCAGGGGTCTAGAGAGTGAAGTAAGTAAAGGAAGTAAGGAAGGGTTAAGTGTTTCACCTTAACCTTTGTTGATTTCTAAAAGCAAAAAGATGCCTGGGCGCCATGGCTCATACCTGTAATCCTGGCACTTTGGGAGACCAAGGCGGGTGGATCACCTGAGGTCAGGAGGGTGGATCACCTGAGATCATGGAGAAACCCGTCTCTACTAAAAATACAAAAATTAGCCGGGCGTGGTGGTACATGCCTGTAACACCAGCTACTTGGGAGGCTGAGGCTGGAGATTGCTTGAACCTGGGAGGTGGTGGTTGCAGTGAGGCGAGATTGCGCCATTGCACTCCAGCCTGGGCAGTAAGAGCGAAACTCCATCTCAAAAATAAACAAATAAATAAATGAATAAATAAAATAAAATAAAAAAGCAAAAAGATATCAGAAAGTTTGGCTTGGCACAGTGGTTCACACCTGTAGTCCTAGCACTTTGGGAGACCAAGGCAGGAGTATGGCTTGAAGCCAGGAGTTCAAGACCAGCCTGGGCAACATGGCAAAACCCCATCTCTACTAAAAATGCAAAAATTAGTCAGGCGTGGTGGTGTGTACCTATAGTCCCAGGCACTTTGGAGGCTGAGGTGGGAGGATCGCTGGGGTCTGAGAGATGGAGGTTGCAAGGGAGAAACACTGGAAGGTGGAGATCATGCCACTGCACTCCAGCCGGGGCAACAGCGTGAGATTCTGTCCCAAAAACAAAGATATCAGAAAGTTTATCCAAAAGGTACATACACTTGATGATATAATGCCTATCATTTGCTTCAAAATTATCTAGTGGCAGCAGGAAAGGAGCTGAGGATATAGCTAGGTGGGGGTATAGAGGAGACGGGATTGTCAGCCGGCATGATGGTGCGCACGTGTGGTCCCAGCTACTTGTGAGGCTGAGGCAAGAGCGTCCCTTGAGCCTGGGAGTTCCAGGCTTCGGTGCCCTGTGATTGTGCCAGTCAGAAGCCACTGTACTCTAACCCAGCAACATAGTGATATCTGCCTCTAATTTTAAAACTTTTTTAAAGAAAGAAGGGAAAAGAATAAACTGGATTGTCTGTGAGTTGATCATTGTTGAAACCAGTTGATAGATTCACAGGAGTTCATTATGCTACTGCCTTTATTTGTGTGTATGTTTGAAATTTCCCATAATAACACGTAAAATGCAGCAGGGCACCATGGCTCATGCCTGTAATTCCAGCACTTTGGAAAGCTGAGGTGGGACAATCGTTTTAGCTCAGGAGTTCGAGACCAGCTTGAGCAACATGGCAAAACCTCATCTGTGTGTATATATATAAAGAAAATACATACAAATTAGCGAGGCGTGGTGGCGCGCACCTGTAGTCCCAGCTACTCAGAAAGCTGAGGTGGGAGGATTGCTTGAGGGCAGGAGGCTGAGGTTGTAGTGAGCCTTGCTCACACCACTGCACTCCAGCCTGGGTGACAGAGCAGGACCCAGTCTCAAAAAGCAAAAACAAAAACAAAAACTAAGGAAAAGGAAACAAAACAAAATATTTTTGAGTGTAATACTCACTCTAAGCCAAAACAAAAATGCTAAAAGGAAGAATGAATTAAAGATATAACAAGCTTTCAAAAAAGAAACTGTCTATTGATAGAGGCACAAGCGATCCCCTTTAGGGAGACACTGCATGTGTATTTGAGGAGCAGGGTGGGGAGGGCAGCATCAGGAGCAGGTGACTCAGCTGAGTGTGGTTCACCTTCCCTAGGGCCCATATGGACATTTATGGGGACATTTTTGCTTGTACTCATGGGTGGCAATGTTGGTTCTCAGTGAGTGGAGGGAGCCAGGGATGTTAAAAGTCCTTTAATCCAAGGACACAGAACTGCCTCCCTCTGGCCCCAATGCCAGCAATGCCCCAACTGAACAGCACAGATATAAGAACACCAGAGTGCCAAGGCAGCCGCTGGGGGAGCCCATCTGTTCACCTGATCTTAAAAGCACATGCTCCATGCACTGGGAGAACGCACAGTAAAGGATGAATAATAGGCCGGGCATGGCGGCTCACACCTGTAATCCCAGCACTTTGGGAGGCCGGGACAGGCGGGTTGCTTGATGTCAGGAATTCGAGACCAGCCTGGCCAACATGGCGAAACCCTGTCTCTACTAAAATACTAAAATTAACTGGGCATGGTGGTGGATGCTTGTAATCCCAGCTACTCAGGAGGCTGCAGCAGGAGAATCACTTGAACCCAGAAGGCAGAGGTTGCAATGAGCCGGGATTGCATCACTGCACTCCAGCCTGGATGACAGAGCAAGACTCCTTCTCCAAAAAGAAAAGAAAAAAAAAGGATGAATAATAAAGGCCCACATGGGATTGTAAGAAGTGGCTCAAGAGACTGGGCACTGGGGTACCTCCTGCCTGTAATCCCAATGCTTTGGGAAGTTGAGGCAGGAGGATCCCTTGAGCCCAGAAGCTGAGGTTGCAGTAAACTATGTTCACGCCACTGCATTCGAGCCTGGACAACTGAGACACTATCTCGAAAAAAAAGTGGGTCAAGAAAGCTAGAGATGGGATGATTAGAGGCTTGTCAAGAGTCGAAAGTCAAGGCATTGGCCGGGCACAATGGCTCACTCCTGTAATCCTAGCACTTTGGGAGGCCAAGGTGGGAGGATAACCTGAAGTCAGGAGTTCAAGACCAGCCTGGCCAACATGGTAAAACCCCATCTCTACTAAAATACAGAAAATAGTTAGGCATGATGGTGGGTGCCTGTAATCCCAGTTACTTGGGAGGCTGAGATGGGAGTATCACTCCAACTGGGGAGATGGTGGTTGCCGTAAGCCAAGATTGCACCACTGCATTCCAGCCTAGGCAGCTGAGGGATTGGTGAAATCTCGGCTAAAAAAAAAAAAAAACAGAGTCAAGGCATTATTGGGATATAGTAAGACAAAATATTTGTAGATTTAAGAGAGAGGGGATTATTTCCTGTAATCTAGAAAGGACTGCACCAGTGTGGTGTAAAAGAGAATAGGAGGCCAGGTGCAGTGGCTCACACCTGTAATCTCAGCACTTCGGGAGGCCGAGGCAAGCAAATCACCTGAGTTTAGGAGTTCAAGACCAGCCCAGCCAACATGGTGACACTCCATCTCTACTAAAAGTGCAAAAAAAAAAAAAATAGCTGGGTGTGGTGGCAGGTTCCTGTAATCCTAGTTACTTGAGAGGCTGAGGCAGGGGAATTGCTTGAACCAGGGAGGTGGAAGTTGCAGGGAGCTGAGATCACACCACTGTACTCCAGCCTGGGCAACAGAGCAAGACTCTGTCTCAAAAATAATAAATAAATAAATAAATAAATAAGAATTGGAGAAAAAAATGGTAAGAGGATGTATAGTCAGAAAGCACCACCAGGAACACCAACAAGGCTGTGCTGGAACCACTTAACCCTGAAGATTCAACCCCCACCTCAGACTCTGGGAACAATCCCGTCTCTATTCAGGAAAATGTAACCAACCAGAGGCCAGAGGGTCCCTCCTGGGTGAACAAGCCTGAGCCCTGGAAATGTGGTTCTGGGTCTGGCCTCCCTCCCTGTTGGTCAGGCTCTACCGTCAAGGAGGTTATTGTCTAGCTTGGAGAAGCAAGATACCAGAACAGCAGTTCCAGCGATGTAAAAAGACGTCATAAGGTTAAGTCCTAAATGAGTTTTACAGATGATACATAGTGTAAATCAAAAAAAGGGAGAACAGCTGTGGCTGAGAGTCAGCAGGGAAGGCTTTGTGAAACACAGTGTGGCCATCACCTTACAAGGGGAGCAGGTTCTGAATAACCACGGAAAAAAGGGCATGTGCATTAGTGGAAGGTGCAGAACTGAGGGGAGGAAATCAAATGAGCAAAGGCCACATTCTTTTTTTTTTTTTTGAGACAGAGTCTTGCTCTGTCACACAGGCTGGAGTGCAGTGGCATAATCTCAGCTCACTGCAACCTCCACTTCCTGGGTTCAAGGGATTCTCCCGCCTCAGCCTCCCGAGTAGCTGGGACTACAGGCGCGTGCCACCACACCAGGCTAATTTTCTGCATTTTTAGTAGAGACGGGGTTTCACTGTGTTAGCTAGGATGGTCTTGACCTCCTGACCTTGTGATCTGCCTGCCTCAGCCTTCCAAAGTGCTGGGATTACAGGCGTGAGCCACCACGCCCGGCTACATTCTGTTTTGTTTTTTTTTCTGAGCTGGAGTCTCACTCTGTTGCCCAGGCTGGATTGCAATGGTGCAATCTTGGCTCACTTTAACCTTCACCTCCTGGGTTCAAGCAATTCTGCCTCAGTCTCCCAAGTAGCTGGGACTACAGGCACCACCACGAGGGCTAATTTTTTGTATTTTTTATAGAGACAGGGTTTCACCATGCTGTCCAGGCTGGTCTTGAACTCCTGACCTCGTGATCCGCCTGCCTCGTCCTCCCAAAGTGCTCGGATTACAGGCATAAGCCACTGCACCTGGCCAAAAAGGCCACATTCTTTGACCATGTCTTTTTTTTTTTTTTTTTTTTTTCTTAAATAGAGTCTCGCTCTGTTGCCTAGGCTGGAGTGAGATGGTGTGAACATGGCTCACTGCAATCTCAACCTTCTGGGCTTAAGCAATCCTCTCACCTTAGCCTCCTAAGTAGCTGGTACTACAGGCACATGCCATCCCACCCAGCTATTAATAATTTTTTTTTTTTTGAGACAGAGTCTTACTCTGTTGCCCAGGCTGGAGTGTAGTAGCCTGACCTCAGTTCACTGCAACCTCCACCTCCCAGGTTCAAGCGATTCTCTTGCCTCAGTCTCCTGAGTAGCTGGGCTTACAGGTGCCCACCACCACGACTGGCTAATTTTTATATTTTTAGTAGAGATGGGGTTTCACCATGTTGAACAGGCTGGTCTCGAACACCTGACCTCAGGTGATCCACCCACCTCAGCCTCACAAAGTGTTGGAATTACAGGCACGAGCCACCATGCACAGCCAATAATTTTTCTTTTAATTATTTTTTGTAGAAAAAGGGTCTCCCTATATTACCCTGGGCTTAAGCGATCCTCCTACCTCAGCTTCCCAAATTGCCACCCTTTTGCCTTGGCCTCAAAATGCTGGGGTTACAGGCATGAGCCACCATGCCCGGCTGTTTGACCATGTCTTGATTTAGTGCTTCAAATCTAACCAAGTGCCTTAGCTGACAAGTGCCTGGACTCTGCCTTCCTGTCTTTGCTCAGTGCTCTGGTATTTCTGGGCCCTCAACTTCCGTAGTTGACCCACTTCTGACTCACTGCTGTTCAAACACTGGGTTTCCATGTACTCTGGCCTCAGTTCCCTGCCCAGCTCTTTTGGCCAAAGGCCACCAATGCCTTTGCCTAATACAAGGAACTGTCACCAGCCACCCTTGGGCAGACAACCCAGACTTGTTCCTAAGAAGGGGAATAAGAGCAGATATTTTATGTGGAGAAGGAAGCAAATTCATAGGCTTGGGGTGCTTTAAAGTAACCAAATCCAAGGGAAAAGTTTGTCTAAACTTTTCTCTTTTTTTCCCTGTACTTTGATAAATTCCTTTTTATTTGCTCATTTTTTTCTTTTCTAAAAATTGTTACTGAACATAATAGAGATTCACTTAAATGCATCATGAATGACAGACTGGAATATTTTTGAATCATTTTTACCAAAATGTTAGATATGAATCAGTAGTGGTGTGGTCTGTGGAGTCAACTTTAAAAGCATTGCTCCATCAGCTCCACCAACAGTCAATAAATCCGCATGAGTCATGATAAGAACCGTGATCAAGATAAACCTGCTGTGTAATTCACGTAAATGTGGGCCATAATTTTCATGGTATCTAAAGTAAATCATTATGATCATTTCAAATGTGATTTTTTTTTTCGCTCTTGTTGCCCAGGCTGGAGTGCAATGGTGCAATCTCAGCTCACCGCAACCTCAGCCTTCCAGATTCAAGCAATTCTCCTGCCTCAGCCTCCTGAATAGCTGGGATTACAGGCATGCACCACCATGCCTGGCTAATTTTGTATTTTTAATAGAGACAGGGTTTCTCCATGTTGGTCAGGCTGGTCTTGAACTCCCAACCTTGGGTGATCTGCCCGCCTCAGCCTCCCAAAGTGTTGGGATTACAGGCGTGAGCCACTGCGCCTGGCCCAAATGTGATTTTTAAAAAGTACATATGATAGATATTTTTTTCTTTTTTTCCTTTCTGTTTTTTTTTTTTTTTTTTTTTTTGAGACAGTCTCACTTTGTTGCTAGTGCTAGAGTACAGTGGTGTGATCTTGGCTCACTGCAACCTCCACCTCCCAGGTTCAAGCGATTCTCCTGCCTCAGCCTCCCAACTGGCTGGGATTACAGGTACATGCCACCACACCCAGCTAATTTTTGTATTTTTAGTAGAAACGGGGTTTTACCATGTTGGACAAGAGGGTCTCGAACTCCTGACCTACAATGACCCACCCACCTCAGCCTCCCAAAGTGCTGGGATTACAGGTGTGAGCCACTATTCCCGGCTATCATAGATCTTTTATACCTTAATTAAGTTATTGCAATTCACAGTCCAGTAATATAGAAAAAATATTTTTATTCTAAAAGTTAGAAACTGTATTTCCTAGTGCAATGCCAAAGTAGACACAAATCGGGATGATGGTTGGCTACCTAATAAAAATGCGTGAAAATACATTGCAGGCAGAGGCAGGTGAGGTGAGGGCAGGTTGAACATGATGCTTGGATTCTTAGGTTTGTGCTTCTCTGAAATATTGTTGAAACAGGCACAAATGTTCTGAATTTCTGAAGGGTGTATGTCTGTCTGTTTGTCCGAGGCTGTTATTGCTATACCTGCTGGCACACATTTCTCTTAACAAAGACCTTTTGATAAGCTGTAAGAATTTCACAACATACAGACACTTACTAACAACAGCATGATTTCCTCGGGAAAAGGAACCGGAGACACAAGCAGTTGATGCTGTTCAGTTCGGCTGTTCACTCTCAAGCACTTGAAGGGAAATGACTGGACAGCTCCTGTGAAGACAGGGTTTTCTAGACAGTTTCTAGGAAGATTACAGGTGTTTTTTTTTTTTCTCTTTTTTTTTTGGAGATGGAGTTTCACTCTTGTATCCCAGGCTGGAGGGCAATGGTGTGATCTCAGCTCACTGCAACCTCCACCTACTGGGTTCAAGCGATTCTCTTGCCACAGCCTACTAAGTAGCTGGGATTACAGGTCCCCGCCTTGGCTCACACCTGTAATCCCAGCACTTTGGGAGGTTGAGATAGGTGGATCACCTAAGGTCAAGAGTTCGAGACCAGCCTGATCAACATGGTGAAACCTTGTCTCTACTAAAAATACAAAAAGACCACAGTTCTTGAGTTTCTAGGAAGGCTGTTCTCAGCTCTTTGTTCTTTTTTTTTTAATTTAATTTTTTTTTTTTTTTTGAGACAGGGTCTCACTCTGTTGCTCAGACTGGAATGCAGTGGCACAATCTCAGTTTACTGTAGCCTCAACCTCCCAGGCTCAGGTGATCCTCCCACCTCAGCCTCCCGAGTAGGTGGGATTACAGGCGTGCCACCACACCCAGCTAATTTAAAAAAATTGTTTTTTTTGTAGAGATGGAGTTTCACCATGTTGCCCGGGCCAGTCTTGAACTTCTGGGCCCAAGCAATCTACCCACCTTGGCCTCCAAAGTGCTGGGATTACAGGGGTGAGCCACCATGCCTGGCCAGCTCTGTATTCCCAGGTTTTAATCTTATGTGGCTCCACATTTTAATAGAGTCTAAATTGCTAAAACTGACATAAATTGATAAAGGAATTTCTTCTGAACACTAAGCTAGAAAGAATGTTGTTTTCCCCCTGCAGTTCTAGTAGGGAGGTAATTAATCTAGCACAGTTTCTCCCACTATGGTTCTTCAAGTAGTCAGTCCAATGTTTATTTTCTTTTTTTTTAGACAGAGTTTTGCTCTTGTTGCCCAGGCTGGAGTACAATAGCACAATCTCAGTTCACTGCAACCTCCACCTCCCGGGTTCAAGTGATTCTCCTGCCTCAACCGCCCGAGTAGCTGGGATTACAGGCATGCGCCACCACACTGGGCTAATTTTGTATTTTCAGTAGAGATGGGGTTTCTCCATGTTGGTCAGGCTGGTCTTGAACTCCCAACCTCAGTTGATCTGCCAACCTCAGCCTTTCAAAATGCTGGGATTACAGATGTGAGCCACTGTGCCTGGCCTGTTTGTTGATTGATTGTTATGCTAAAAGCAGATCAAAGACAAGTATGAAAAATGAAGTATGAAGCTCAGGCTTATTCAAATCCCAAGCACATGGAGCTTCACTCCTTTAAAGCAAATGTGCTTCTCTCTAAAATCTTATTTTGATTTTTTTCAAATTCTTCACCTATGTTTAGGAAATATGTTGTCAAGTCATCTTTTCACAATAAATACACTTTGTTGGGTTTTTTTTTTACAGCCTAGAAGGAGGCTCCCAGAAAGTACCCGTACATTCTGGTTCTGGTGAACCAGTTGACTATTGTTTGGTCACTATGCTAAAAGCAGATAAATGATGAGTACTAAAAATGAATTCGGAGGTCCAGGCTTATTCAAATCCCAAGTACATGGAATTTCACTCATTGAAAACCTCCCTTGGGCAGGCACGATGGCTCACACCTGTAATCCCAGCACTTTGGGAGGCCGAGGCGGGTGGCTCACATGAAGTCAGGAGTTTGAGACCAGCCTGGCCAATGTGGTAAAATCCCGTCTCTAGTAAAAATACAAAAAAATTAGCCAAGTGTCGTGGCGGGCACCTATAATCTCAGCTGCTCGGGAGGCTGAGGCATGAGAATCACTTGAACCTGGGAGCCAGAGGTTGCAGTGAACTGAGATCAGGCCACTATACTCCAGCCTGGGGGGCAGAGCAAAACTCTATGAAAAAAGAAAAACCTCCCTTGGTCCCTGGACCAAGGAAGGTTTTTTTTTTTCCTCTCACTGTAGTTGGCCTTCACATTGGCCACCAGCTCCCTGGGGCAGGGGGCAGGGTAGGAAGTGGCTATGGACCTTTGGCCATGGGAAAGTGGAGTTCTGACTCTGGAGGCCCCAACAAAATCAAGGAGGCCTACCTAGGGGGGGAAGTCGGGGGAGCCACTGTGCCCACTAGCCGGGAACTGTTTCTACAGAAACTTTGAAGTCTCTTCTCTTCCTGTTCTTTTTTCCCACATTGACCAAAATGTCTCATAGGTTCTAATGGGGAGGGAAGATTTCTTTTCCCATTGCAAGGTTCATGCATGAGATCCCTATATACAAAAGACAGATTTACAAGAGAAAAGGAACCAGGCACAGTGATTCATGCCTGTGATCCTAGCACTTTGGGAGGCCAAAGAAAGAGGATCAGAAGGGAGGATCGCCTGACACCAGGAGTTTGAGACCAGCCTGGACAACATAGTAAGACCACCATCTCTACAAAAAAATTAAAAAACCATATGAGTACGGTGGCACACACTTCCAGATATTTGAGGGGCTGCAGTGGGAGGATCGCTTGAGCCTAGAAGGTCAAGTCTGCAGTGAGCTATAATTGCACTACCGCACTCTAGCCTGAGTGATAGAGTGAGACCCTGTCTCAAAAAAGAAAAAAGAAAAAAAAAAAAAGATTTGCTTACTGGGCATGGTGACCCACACGTGTGATTCCAGCTACTCAGGAGGCTGAGACAGGAGAATTGCTTGATCCCAGGAGGTGGAGGCTGCAGTGAGTCAAGTTCCTGCCACTGCACTCCAGCCTGGGTGACAGAGTGAGGCTTCATCCCAAAAAGGTTTGGGAAGCTGAGCGGGGCAAATCACTTGAGGTCAGGAGTTCGAGAACAGCCTGTCTGCTAAAAATACAAAAATTAGCCAGGCATGGTGGCACGTGCCTGTAGTCCCAGCTACTTGGGAGGCTGAGGCACAAGAACTGCCTGAAGACTCTGTCTCAAGAAAACAAAGAGTCCGGGAATGGTGGCTCATGCCTATAATCCCAGCATTTTTGGAGGCTGAGGTGGGTGAATCACCAGGTCAAGAGATTGAGGCCATCCTGGCCAATATTCCTCTTGCAGTCAAATGCCAAGGTGCCATGGTTTAGGGAAGTGTGTTCTGAACCCCATCAATTCCCACCGTAAAGTGGTTGTTCATAACTGTAACTTCTTGAGAAGATGGTCGTGCATTACACACGTGTTTGGGATACTCTTCTCAGAGCCGTTGGAACACTTGCCACTACCAGAGGAGTCTTTGTTTGTTTTTAACAATGGAGTCTCCCTCTGTCGCCTAGGCTGGAGTGCAGTGGCGTGATGTCGACTCACTACAACCTAGAGTAGTCCATTCTTACAGGTTCCTAACACAGCATGAGTTTGAAGCTTAAGGGTATTGGCCCTGCCTGAAGCGTCAGTAAGAACCAAGGAGGCGGGGGTTGGGGCGGGGTGAGAGGAGGCGTTGCTGGGGAACCAGAAGTGAAGACCCTGGAACAGATGCAGGCTCTGAACCTCGCCAGGGCTGGGAACCATTCCAAGAGCAGATGCTGCAGTTCTTCCCCTCAAGGGCTCCAAAAAAGCACCATGAGTAATAAAGGAACTGTGCAGCCAGGGACAAAATGCCTCCCACAACTCCAGGGGCGCCATTCGCAGGAAGACACCACGGATGCCCCAGTGCAGGCCTCTGGGAGCAAGAAAGCTCCACCGCCCCCGCCCCCCCCAGATGTGCAGATGGATGATTTTCCCGATTTTCCCTAGGCGCGCACCACCGCAGGGTGCTTCCCAGGAGAAGGGCTATTTCCTGTCTTGGGCGTGGAAATGGATCCGCCCCCTGAATCTGAGAGGACAGGGCGGTCAGTAAACACGACTTGATTCCGTTCCTCATCCACCCAGAGCCCTCCCTGAGGGCCTCCTTTGCACTTTGGAAACAGCCCAAGCTTTGAAATCAGGAAGTTTGAAGACTGGTTCTGCTACTTCCAGGCTGTGTGGCCTTGGGTAAGTTGCTTACCCTCTCTGCTTCAGGTTGCACGTTTGTGGAACCAATTAACTGTATATAGCCGGCTGAGTTCCCACACCGAATAAGGAGAAGTTGGCCTTTCCTGGTAGATGCTGTGTCTGCCTGTGTGAGTTGAAGGAAAGGAAGAAAATGAGAAGGGCCAACACTGACCTGACCTGATTTACAGGAAAGAAGAGAGAGTTGCTGGAGGAAGAAGGACTCATCCACTGGAAAAGGATGAGAAAAAGGAGAGGGAAGTCAGAGGCTGGATTGGGAGTGAATTTGGGAGATTGCGGAGTGTTGGAAACAGATGCTCAGTGCCGCAAAGGAAAATTAGCAGAGACGAAGAATCTTTTAGCAACGCAATTTTTACTTCCTGGACTGCAGGAAGGGTACTCTTGCTAGCCGTTTTGTCACAAAAGTACAATGAACAAAGGAAAGCAGGCACATTTATTCCTTACGCATTTGGGACTGTCCTTACTGCTGTGTCTGATCTTTGTTGGCTGGAGCCAGACCTCACAATCGAAACTAAACCCAATTGGCTAACAACTTAAAAC
Organism: Cheracebus regulus; assembly: GCA_963574635.1. NCBI lineage: Eukaryota > Metazoa > Chordata > Mammalia > Primates > Pitheciidae > Cheracebus > Cheracebus regulus. The sequence goes on from CAUYQU010011896.1 coordinate 29,206, forward strand.
TTTTCTAAACAGGTAAAAGCAATGGAGCTGGGAGACGCCTGTGAGCGCGTCCAGCACAGATATCTTGGTTAAATACAAGGACATAGAATGTTCTACGTGCCTGTAAGCATGTCATGTTTAACAGCTACACAGGATAGGGCTTAACAAAGTTATTAGCACACTTATTCTTTAACAAGAAAGGAAACTTTAAAAAGGAACTTTTCTATTTCCCACATGGAGGAAAAAGGGAGAGAGATTCATGGGGTAGCTGTAGGACATGCGACTGTATTTAGAAGGGGAGAGAGTTAGGAGACTTCGTGGGATTATGAAATTTCCCTTTAGGATTTGTAGAGAGCATTCCATTAAATACGCCAATGGTTTTATCAAATCAGTTGTTTAAAATCATTTTCCTCTGTCATCTTACCCAAGAGTAAAATAAGAAAAGAAACATCCAGAAACCTGTTAGCCTTGGCTCCATTCTCACCCCCAGCTGTCAACTCCATGAGATCAAGGACTCTAACACAATCCCGTCCCTGGTGGTTTGCTGGCGTGGCTGCTGGCATGGGAAAGACGCTGATGAGATATGTGTCATTGAATTTACTGCTTTCTGTGGTTTCAAGCCTGAAGAAGGTTAAGAGGGACTTATAGCCTCCTTTGACATTACTGCCATCGGTCGTGGCCCCATGAGGTGGGATGTGGAGGTGGCCACTCTCTGGGTATTTCTGAGATGAGCACACATAAACTTTCTAGAAGCATCGGTACAGAGCCCATTTATGCCATTCAGAGCTTCCTGAATCCAAAGGAAACCTCATAAAAAGTCAGCTAAAACACTTGAGCATTTAAAAACATTTCCTGATATTTTGGTTCTAGCAAATAGCACAGAGAAAAAAACAAATGTCTTGAAGTTGAAGGAAATGTCTTTGTTTCTACCTGAAGATACCAGGCATGACCATTGTGGACTGACAAGGTTTAATATTTGATGCGAGCATCTGAACACATATTGTTAATCTTGCTTTTTTCTTTCCTCTAATATGCAGTTGCTTAGTGGTCCCTAAAGTGCAGGGGGGTTGTTTTATATAGGAATTATATTTGGAAGTAGAGTCAGAGGAATTCATGAAGATTGAACCATTGCTTTAGTTGTTAGTGTTAGAGACTATTTCCATCAGGTTTCTACACATGATTTTTCTGTATCCTCATAAAACTGAGAGCTAAATCAAGAAGATAAGTAAACTTTGTTTCCCTCTTACCATCCAGCTTCTCATACCCATCTGGTTCTATCCTGCAGAATGCTGTCAGTCACTTCTCCACCACCCCCACGTGCAGTGTATAGAACTGATGACATCATCCCTTTATTTCTGATGGGAGAAAATAAAGCTCGTCGGTCCGATCACTTCCTCAGGAAACAGAAATGCTGCTGGTGGGGCTGGTGGGGCATTTGGATTAAGGCAGCCCTTCACTCCCAGACCTTTCCACGTGATGTAGACAGAAGGAGCGCAAACCAGACCTACGTGCTCCAGTTCTAGGGAATGCAAAGCACCTATTTTCCCACAATCTTAAAGATTTACTGCAGGATGAACTGCAAGTACAGACACTCACCAGAATTGCTCCCACCCTCCCTCTACTCTCAGGAGAGAACCGGCTGTTGTAAACGCGCACCCCTGGGGCCTTGAGATGCTTTCAAAGGAAACAGCCAAACTGGCATTTCCCAGCTATATTTAAGAGCCAACTTCCACACAACTAAAGAGAAATATGGTTTTTTTTTCTTGAATAGAAAAAGTAATATAAGTTAGTGCACAATGTTTAAAAACTCATAAAAGAAATAAGAAAAATAAAATCACCCAGAATTCTAAAATTTTGCTATAAATCATTCTAGGCTTCTATGCACACTAATGTTTATGGAATTGTGTGTGTATGTGTGTGTGTGTGATGAAAAATAAAATGACATTGTACATTTGCTTGATAATCTGATTTTTTAAAAATTCACTGTGTAACCTAAATATGCTCCCATTTCATTAAATGTTATTTCATATCAGCATCTGAAATGGCTAGATAGTGTTGCTTTATAGAGTGGCGCTGTGATCTATTTAAGCAATCCAACGGCTAGACGTTAATTCCAATTTTCTGCTCTTAAAAACAATACTTCATGGAGCATCTTCGTGTACAGATCATGGCAGACCTGTGAAATACATTCTTTGGCATGAATCTGGAAATGTTGAAATGCCAAGTCACAGAGTATGCCAGTTTGAAAGGTTTTTGACATGCAACTTTAAACATCAATTTTCAGTTTCCCTAGCCTTGCCAACATTGCACCTTATCTTAACAAAAAATACTCTGCCAGTTTGATAAAAGAAAAATGTTATTTCCCTGTGGTTTTAATATGAATTTCTATGATTCCTAATGAGGTTGAAGCATTTTTAAAAATATATGCTTATTAACTATTTATATTTTTCTCTTTGTTTTGATTATTTATATCCTTTCTCTAATTTTTTTGGAGTATTTGTGTTTTACATACTGATCTACCAGACCTTTTCAAATACCATGGCTATTAACCCTCTGTTAATATAGTGGCAGTTTTTTCCTGGCTTGCCATTTGCCTTGATTTTATTTATCATGTTTTTGTGATGTCCAGAAATGTTTAATTTTTATGCAGTAGAAACCATGAATCTTCTGCTTTATGTTTTCTGACTTTGCCTGTCCATGCTTAGGAAAGCTCTCTCCAAGTCCTCCTGACTGTCGTCTGTAACTCATAATCATGGACTGCTTGTGACAGCTCTTCTGTTGTCGGACAAGATGTCAATAGTAACTGAAGGCAAGGACCAGCTCTTAGGCTTACTTCTCCCTTAAGTGTCTTGCATTTAGTAGATTGCAGTCTGTTCATTAAAAACATATTTTAGGGCTGGGCACGGTGGCTCACACCTGTAATTCCAGCACTTTGGGAGGCCAAGGCCGGCAGATCACCTGAAGTCAGGAGTTTGAGACCAGCCTGGCCAACATGGTGAAAACCCATCCCTACTAAAAATACGAAAATTAGCCTGGCATGGTGGTGGATGCCTGTAATCCCAGCTAGTCAGGAGGCTGAGGCAGGAGAATTGCTTGAACGCAGGATGCAGAGGTTGCAGTGAGCTGAGACCACACCATTGCACTCCAGCCTGAGCAACAAGAGCAAAACTTTGTCTCGAAAAAACAAAACTTTGTCTCAAAAAAACCAAAAAACAAAAACTATGTTTTAGGTCACATGCAGTGGCTCTGGCCTATAATTCCAGCACTTTGGGAGGCTGAGGCAGGTGGAGCGCTTGAGGTCAGGAGTTCAAGACTAGCCTGGACATCATGATAAAACCCCATCTCTGCTGAAATATAAAAATTAGCCAGGAATGGTGGTGGACGCTTGTAATCCCAGCTACTCGGGAGGCTGAGGGAGTAGAATTGCTTAAACCCAGGAGGTGGACATTGCAATGATGCAATGAGTCAAGATTATGCCACTGCACTCCAGCCTGACAGAGTGAGACTCCATCTCAAAAAAAAAAAAAAAAAAAAAGAAAAGAAAAAAAACTGCTATGTTCCAGGATTAACTATTGATGGGCTGGATCCTGGTTCATAATAACTTCTTTGTAAATTCCACCAGCATGTGTTGAATAATTAATACATGTGAACAGTCATGAGACCAGGGCAGGAAGGGTTGATGATAATGAATTTAAAAAAAAAAATCCCTGCCCTTTGAGAAATTCATAGTTCAATATACTCTCTCTCTCGCTCTCTTTTTAAGAAGTAGTTCTCGGCCAGTCATGGTGGCTCACGCCTGTAATCCCAGCACTTTGGGAGGCCCAGGCGGTTAGATCTTGAGGTCAGGAGATCGAGACCATCCTGGCTAATACGGTGAAGCCCTATCTCTACTAAAAATACGAAAAATTAGCCGGGCATGGTGGCATGCACCTGTAGTCCCAGCTACTCGGGAGGCTGAGGCAGGAGAATCCCTTGAACCCAGGAGGCAGAGGTTGCAGTGAGCTGAGATTGTGCCACTGCACTCCAGCCTGGGCAACAGAGCAAGACTCCATCTCAAAGAAACAAAAGTAGTTCTCACTATGTTGCCTGGCCTGGTCTCCAACCCTTGTCCTCAAGTCATCCTCCCACCTTAGCCTCCTGAGTACGAGGGATTACAAGCATGAACCACCACACCCAGCTTCTTTAAACAAAAACAAAGTTTTATTGATATATGATTGACATATAAACAATATATATATTTAAGGTCTACAATGTGACACTTGAGGGATTAAAGAGAGGTAAGAGGTAAGATATATATATATAATATATATATATATAATTTTTTTTTTTTTGAGTCGGAGTCTCGCTCTGTCACCCAGGCTGGAGTGCAATGGCATAATCTTGGCTCACTGCAACTGCCACCTCCTGATTCAAGTGATTCTTCTGCCTCAGCCTCCTAAGTAGCTGAGATTACAGACATGCACCAGCACGGCTGGCTAATTTTTGTATTTTTAGTAGAGACAGGGCTTCACCATGTGGCCAGGTTAGTCTCGAACTCCTGACCTTGTGATCCACCCACCTCAGCCTCCCAAAGTGCTAGGATTACAGGCCTGAGCTACTGCGCCCAGCCTTTTTTTTTTTAAGACAGCGTCCCGCTCTGTCACCCAGATTGGAGTATAGTGGTGTGATCTCGGCTCACTACAACCTCCACCTCCCAGGTTCAAAAGATTCTCCTGTCTCAGCCTCCTGAGTAGCTGGGACTACAGGCGTATGCCACCATGCTTGGCTAATTTTTTGTATTTTTAGTAGAGATGAGGTTTCATTGTGTTAGCCAGGATGGTCTCGATCTCCTGACTTCGTGATCGGCCTACCTTGGCCTCCAAAGCGCTGAGATTACAGGTGTAAGCCACTGTGCCCAGTCGAGAGGTAAGATTTTAAAAGACAAGTGAATAAGGGAGATGGGTGAGTACTTGGTAAGAGGGGGTCAGGAGGGGCTGTGGAAAGGAGCACCTGAAGTGAACTTTGCAGGTAGAGGTGAGGGACAAAGCATTCTTGGCTTCCTGTCCCTGGAAGATTACGAAAGACGTTACCAGCCAAATACCCTTGAAACTTGAATTAACCCACAATGTCCAAAGGAGGGGCTCAGTGATGGGCTAAGGAACAGGAATTAGCACTTCTTTAACCTGTCTTTTGCATTTATATTTTGCTTGTGATATTTTTTGGTGTATAGATAATTTTCTTTCTTATGGAGTTAAATCTTTTCGTTTGTTTGTTTGAAATGCAGTTTCATCTCTGTCGCCCAGGCTGGAGTACGGTGGTGCAATCTCAGTTCACTGCAACCTCCGCCTCCAGAGTTCAAGCAGTTCTGCTTCAGCTCCTGAGTGGCTGGAACTACAGGTGTGCACCACCATGCCCGGCTAATTTTTGTATTTTTAGTAGAGATGGGATTTTGCCATGTTGGCCAGGCTGGTCTCCAACTCCTGACCTCAGGCAATCCACCGCCTTGGCCTCCCAGAGTGCCAGGATTACAGGCATAAGCCACTGTACCTGGTCACTTATGGAGTTAAATCTTTTTGGATGGTGTAGTATATTGTCTTTTCCAAGGGAGCCTACACCAATATATATTCCATTCTGGATGTTTTTCTTAGAATGTGACCTTAGCAGGCCTCATTAAGATGCAGAGTTTGTGTTCCCTCCCCTTGAGTCTGGGTGGAACTTTATAACTACCTCAACCAATAGAATGTGGCAGAAGTGAGGCCACCTGACATCTAAGGCTTTGTCCTAGAAGGCAACGTGGTTCTGCGGGACTCTCTTGCTCTTGGGTTGCTTCTTCTCTGAACCCAGCCACCATATTGTGAGGAAGTCCAGGCCACACAGAGAAGTTAGATGTGGATCTTCTGACCGAGAGCACCAACTAGATTCCCAGACAATCACCAGACAGGAAAGCAAGGAGACTTGGGGCTTGTGATCTAGCTGACATCTTGAAATGATTGTTGTTGGCTGGTTGCAGTGGCTCACGCCTGTCATCTCAGCATTTTGGGAGGCCGAGGCGGGCAGATCACCTGAGGTCAGGAGTTTGAGACCAGCTTAATCAACATGGAGAAACCCTGTCTCTACTAAAAATACAAAATTAGCCAGGTGTGGTGGTATGCGCCTGTAATCCCAGCTACTCAGGAAGCTGAGGCAGGAGAATCACTTGAACCCGGGAGGTGGAGGTTGCAGTGAGCTGAGATTGCACCATTGTACTCCAGACTGGGCAGTAAGAGTGAAACTCCATCTCCAAAGAAAAGGAACGAAATGACTGTTGTGACTTCTGGAGACTTGATTATGGAGAAAGGAACTGCAGACCAGAAGTGGAAGCAGGGAGACTAGATTGGACTGTCTAGAGTGGTCCAGGAGAGATACGATGTGGTTTAGATTAAGGTTAAACCCGTTGAATAGGTGAGAAGTGCTCCTATTTGGGAAATGTTTTGAAGATGGACTGAATGGAGGCTGAGGGAAAGAGCAAACTTACTGACGATGTCTAGATTTCTAGCCTGGGCAATTGGGCGTCGGATAAGAGATGACATCACTTATTGAGATGAGGATGCCTGAGGGATGAGCAGCTTTGCAAGACAGGGAAGACCAGTTTGACCTGAGCAAGTCTGTGAGAAGTCTTTTAAATCTCCAAGTTGAAATGCTAAACAGTTTGGATTTGTGAGTCTAGTGCTCAGAGGAGAGGCCCAAGTTAGAGATATAAACTTGGGAGTCATCACAGATGATGTTCCAGACACTATTACTTTGTAAAAGAAAAAAAAAGTTATCCCCAAACTTAGCTTAAACCAGCTATTTCATTTGCCCACCAGTTTGGTGGGCTGGGAATCCAGGGCAGGGAACAGAAGAAATGGTTAGTCTTTACTCCACAGTTTCTGGGCCCTTAGCTTGGAAGACTCAAGGATTGGAGGCAACATGAGAGCTGGCACTGGAATCATCTGGAAGCATCTTTACCCACAGATCTGGCAGTTGAGGCTGGTTGTTCACTGGAACTTCAGCACAGGCTGTCAACTGGGATACTTACAGTGGCCTCTCCATGTGGGTTGGGCTTCCTTCCAGTATGGCAGCCTTCAGGAGTTGGACTACGAACATGGCAACTTTCCTAACCTAGCCTTGGAAGTCACACAGCATCATCTCTACCTCCTTCTGTTGGTTACAAAGAGTCACAAGTCTGCCTAGATTGAAGATCCCTTCTCTCTACGGAAGGAGTGTGAAGACCACATTGGAGAAGAGCATATAAAATGGGAGATACTGTTGGGGCCAACTCTGGAAGACAGAATCTGTCACAGCTCATAGTTAGAGCCTTGTAATTGGATGAGATACTTAGGAATCAAGTGTAGACAGAGAGGAGAAGTTCTGGACTGGCCTGGGGACACTCAACATTTGGAGACTGAGAAGAGAAGGGCCAGTGGGCAGAGGGAAACCTGGAGCAAATGCCATTTCTTGCAGTGACTGCTACTTCCTGCTAAAGTTCCTTAAGGAATGGGGTCAGGATAAGTTCCTCTCTCCTTCCTCCATTTTGTGTGTGTGTGTCTGTGTGGTGAAATATACATAGCATGACATTTAGCATCTTAGCAATTTTAAATTTTATTTTATTTTGCAAGACAGAGTCTCACTCTGTCACCCAGGCTGGAGTGCAGTGGCACAATCTCAGCTCACTGCAACCTCTGCCTCCAGGGTTCAAGTGATTCTTCTGCCTCAGCCTCTTAAGTAGCTGGGACTACAGGCACCCGCCACCACACCTGGCTAATTTTTATATTTTTAGTAGAGACGGGATTTCACCATGTTGGCCCGGCTGGTCTTGAATTCCCGACCTCAGGTGATTCACCCGCCTCAGCCTCCCAAAGTGCTGAGATTACAGGCATGAGCCACCACGCCCGGCCACCATCTTAGGAACTTGTAAGGGTACAGTTGAGTGGCATGAAGTACATTCACATTGTTGTGCAACCATCACTACCCTTCATCTCCATAGCTCTTTTCATCCTGTGAAACTGAAATTGTACATTAAACACTAACTCCCCATTCCCTCCTCCCCCCAGCCCCTGGCAACCACCACGTTATTTTCTGTCTCTAGGATTTTGTTGACTCTGAGTACTTCATAAAATTGGAATCATACTGTATTTGACTTTTTGTGACTGGCTTAATTCACTTTGCATAATGTCCCCAAGACAGGACAGGTCTTGCATCAGCTACAACTTGGGGCCAGAACCAGCTGTCCCTGGTTCTGGGATGTTCATGGGTATGGCCTGGGGGCTCACTTAAGCAAAACTCCATGGCCCCACCAAGAGAGCCAGAGCCCCCGTACCTCTCCATCCTGCACAGGCTCGGTCTTCCAAAACTCTTGGGTGTGGGAGGGGGTTGCCTCAGTCCAGTCAAAACCCGTTTTTTTAGAAAACCATTTTTGCCGCTTCTTTAAGAGCTGAAGAATCCTCTAATTTACTCAACTCTAAAAAAAACCTTTACACCCAAACAGTAGCATCTGGACATAAATTTAACTTGATTTTAGCATTTCCTCTAAGAATAGTTGGTGAATGTTTCCTCTAAGAATAGTTGGTGAATGTTGCTTTACATCTTGGAGAATTTCCTAAACTAAGAGAGTCCAAAGATAAGGATGATTTCACTTCCAGGAAATAAAACTACAGGAAGTTCCCTAAATGGCAGATCCCAGGTAACAGTACAAATCAATTAAGTCCCTCTTTACCAAGCTCCTGCTATTGTAGTTAAAATAAACAGTCCATGTGTTAGAGTTGGAAAGTCTATTGTTATGTAGCTATCTTGCTGAAATGGGGTCTGACCTTCACAAAGAGTTCTCAAGGATGAAACGAGTGCTGTTCCTCTAATGTTGTTTTAGCTCATACAAATGACATCCTATTACACCCACGGATGCTTACCTACTAAGTTAAAACAACTACATGGCAATTTGGATCGCTCCAGAATCCTCTCACTGTTTTGTGGTTTTATGTAATTCATATACTGTGTACAAAAAGACTTGACCTGGAGCCGGTAGCAAGAAATGTGTAATTAGAAACACTTCTTGAGGAAATTAGGTGACAAGTGAAGGCTTGAGGATTTTCGAGGGAGCCTGGAGCTGCAGATATTCATTATGAGTGCTTGAGAGGCACAGCTGCCCTGCTGAAAACCATGTCAAATGCCGTCCGCTGGATGCCAGCGCGGAGGCCAGCCCAGAACCAAAGATGGTGACTAAGGTAACACGCCGCTCCATTTTTAAACTTTTCATTGCCTAAAAGGAAATTGCTTAGGCTTTTTTTTCTTTTACTCCCTACCAATTTCAGAGTTTGTACCAGCAGTGAATAGCCTCCAGGTCGAACATTTCCTGGGTAATTAATGACTAGCTGGGTGAAGTGCTTTTGGCTTTGCCTCCAGCCTTAGAAACCCCAGCCAGTTGTTAATTGCTGCACCAGGAAACACTTTCCAATCAAGTTATTATTTAATCAAAACAAAAGAAAATGAACTATTATTTCTGTCAACAGCAATGATCAGCCCTCCATAGAGGTCTAAATGGGAATCGTGGAGGTTTTCACTGGAAGAAGTGTTCCTCCAGGGTCAGATAAGCAGGGCATCGTAAAGTTGTGTGGAGTACCCTTGGGAACTGGTTCTCGTGGGAGGAGAGAATGTTGAACAGGCAGGAAGACCCAGAAAAATTCCACACACCCTGGCCGAGATCTCGGTCATTCATGGTCAGTATAAGCTTGTAACCTTGCTGTTAAGCCAAGGGCCCCAGATGCTTCTGTGGGAGTGTCTGAAGGGAAAGAGATACACCACTGAAGCATTTGGGCCACTTCCAGGAGCAGTGAATAGTGACACCTGTAACCACAGTAACAACCACAATTCTGAGTCCCCACAATGTGCCAGGCAGGCACTGTGCCCCTAGGTTTATACTCAGAGCTCAAGAGATCCCCACATTGCCACCGTGGGGAGAGTACAATCACAATCTCTCTTTCACAGAGACACTGAGACCGAGAGAGAGGAACTTGGCCATGACCCACCTCACCCTGGTGAACAGCAGAGCCAGGGCTTGATTTTTAGCCTCTGCTTCAAAGCATTCGCTCTTTTTTTTTAAAGTGACAATTTAAACATAACATAAAAATGAGCATCTTAACCATTTTTTGTTCGTTTGTTTTTGAGACTGAGTTTTGCTGTTGTCGCCCAGGCTGGGGTACAGCGGCATGATCTGGGCTCGCTGCAACCTCTACCTCCCTGGTTCAAGTGATTCTCCCGCCTCATCCTCCTGACTAGCTGGGATTACAGGCGTGCACCACGACACCCAGCTAATTGTGTATTTTTAGTAGAGACCAGGTTCCTGCATGTTGGTCATGGAGAAATCCGGTCTCTACTAAAAGAGTTTGACTGGTCTCAAACTCCCGACCTCAGGTGATCTGCCCGGCTCTGCCTCCCAAAGTGCTGAGATGACAGGCATGAGCCACCGCGTCTGGCCTCATCTTAACCATTTCTAAGTGGATAGTTCTGTGGAATTAGGTACATTGACATTTTATGCGACCATCACCACCAACCATCTCTAGAACTTTTTCATATCCCCAGCCTAAACTCTGTACCCATTAAACACTAACTCCCCATTCTCTCCTTCCTGAAGCGCCTGGCAACCACTCTTCTGTCTCAAAGACTGTGAGAATTCCACGGACCCCACATAACTGAATCATACACCTATTTGTCCTTTGGTGACTGGGTTATTTCACTGCACATAACGTCCTCAGGGTTCATCCATGGTAGTGTGTGTCTGAACTGCCTTCCTACTTAAGGCTGAATTGCATTCCATTGTTTGTATACACCACATTTTGTTTATCCATTCATCCATGGATGGACATTTGGGTTGTGCCCATGTTTTGGCTGTTGTGAATCATGCTGCTTCACACAACCCAGGCACTACCTGTCACACCCCAACCTCAGAGAATCAGCAGACTACCATGTGGCCCATCAGGTCACTAGGTCAGGTGCCACTCCCCTGGCAGGGAGAAAGGTGCCTGTGGCCACCGACTTCATAGGGTTCTACAGCTCCACATTGGCATGTTGCAGGAGGAATTTCAGTGTTCAATTCCAGGCTATTTCTCTGAGTCAGGTTCTGGGATAAACAAGTTCCTTCAAGTCCAAACTGCTCAGATGAGACTTTACTGCTAGGTTCCACACCTAGAATCCTGCCCCAGGACTGCAGTCTCATCCGTCAGCCCCTGCAGTCTTCTTCTAAGCTGGTGGGTCTCACCAGGGAGGGGTGGGGGTACTCCATACCCAGGGGACACCACCCACAGAAGGCTTTGTGGACATGTGAGGGGCATATGTGGTTGTCATAATGATTGGAGGACACTGTTGCTATTTAATATGAGGCCAGCGACTCAGGTGACCTGCAGTATGTGAGGCAGTCACCCCCAACAAAGAATTGTCCTGCATCCTGAACCAATTTCAAACAACCCATTAACATCTAAGCTTTGCGAGCTAAGTGCCACGTGCCTCCCCAGTTCCTCTCCCTCCACTCCCATGCTTAAAGATAAGCCATTTTCTCTGCCTGAAACAAATGCCTGCTTTTTCCCCTTTGTCTGGTATGTAAGGGATTCTTCCTTCCTTCCTTCCTTCCTTCCTTCCTTCCTTCCTTCCTTCCTTCCTTCCTTCCTTCCTTCCTTCCTTCCTTCCTTTCTTTCTTTCTTTCTTTCTTTCTTTCTTTCTTTTTCTTTCTTTCGACAGAGTCTCGCTCTGTCACCCAGGCTGGAGTGCAGTGGCTCGATCTTGGCTCACTGCAACCTCTGCCTCCTGGGTTCAAGCGATTCTCCTCCCTTAGCCTTCTGAGTAGCTGGGATTAGAGGTACATGCCGCCATGCCCAGCTAATTTTGGTATTTTTAGTAGAGACAGGGTTTCACCATGTTGGCCAGGCTGGTCTCCAATTCCTGACCTGATCCACCCGCCTCAGCCTCCCAAAGTGCTAGGATTACAGGCCTGAGCCATTGTGCCTGGCAAGATGCTTTCTTTAAGTACCAGATTAAATGCACCTCTTTATGAGACTTCCTCAGAACTTCCCAGTAGCATGTGTCACTCCCTAAATGGGACCTCGTGCCTCTTGGTATGTTAATGCATTTTGGAAATACTTTTTTCTTTTTGAGTACCTACTATGTGCCAGGCACAGAAGTAGGCTAAGAATTTAAAGATGAATAAGACAGAGTCCTTGTCCTCAAGGAATTCCTAGGAGAGACAGAGACAGTGATCGCCATGCAAGGCAGCAAGTGCCAAAGAGAGGACTGCAGTGTGGGAGCCAGGGAGCCACAAACCATGCCCTGAGACTCCTGGAAGAGTCCACTGGGAAGAGGCGGTTTAAAGTGGGTTTTGAAGAATCGAGAAGGTGATTCAGGCCAAGATATGTGCCAAGATACGGAGTTGAGATAATTCATAGGGCTACAGTGTAAGAGGCAGATCCAGGAAGGTGGGTCCAGGAAGGTGAGCGGGGCCAAATCCTGACAAGCCACTGGTGTTATGAGGAAGAGCATGGAGCCTGTGTAGCCTTGGATTCCACGGGCTAATGCCTCCCAAGGCCCTGCTTGGGACATTAGGCACTCATCAGCCTCCTGCCCATGCCAGTGGAGCAGGAGTTCTCTCCAAGTCCTGTCCCAGAACTGTTCTGTTCCCAAAGAGGACAGGAACTCGAATTCGTGGAGCAGCTACTTGATGTGCCAAACACTTCTGTTCTCTTCAGCAAGAGGATACTTGCTGGTGTGCCCGGGAGACTGTCCCAGGATAAATGGGGAGTGTCTTTCTTGAATGTTAATTTCACTCAGAGATTTGGGAGGGAAAATCAATTAGTGTAAACGGCAAGTAATTTAAAACATTATTTTTACATCATATCAATAGTGGATATACTATGGAGTAGAATGCTAAATTAACACACATTTTTCTTAATTTCATTTATCATTTGAAAAGGTAACGTGAACTTAATGTTATTTGAATTTTGTGAACCTTCACAAAATTCAAAATATTGAGTTTAGAATGAAACTTTACATTTTGGCTGGGCATAGTGGCTCACTCTTGTAATCCCAGCGCTTTGGGAGGCTGAGGTAGGCAGATCACTTAGGTCAGGAGTTCGAGACCAGCCTGGCCAACATGGCAAAACCCCGTCTCTACTAAAAATGCAAAAATTAGCTGTGTATGGTGGCACACACCTGTAATCCTAGCTATTCTGGAGTCTGAGGTAGAAAAATTGCTTGAACCCGAGAGGCAGAGTTTGCAGTCACTGCACTCCAGCCTGGGAGAAAGAACGAGACGCCATCTCAAAAAAAAAAAAAAAATGTACTTTTCTGTTCTCCAGCCACCTAGCTTCACTCCCTGGAGGCAATCACTATTTCTACTTTCTTGTGTATCCTCCAGGAGATATTCTATATATCGTCTAAGTAAATACCTATGTATATGGGGTTTTTAAAATGCAAATAATAATATAAAATACACATTACTCTACAGATTGCTTTTTTCAGATGACACTACATCTTGGAGATCTTTCCACAACACATTCATAGATTATTCCAGCCAGGGACAGTGGCATGTGCCTGTAATCCCAGCTACTTGGAAGGCTGAGGTGGAAGAATCAATTGAGCTTGGGAACTTGACAGTGCAGTGAACTAAGTAGTTCAAGTCCAGTGCCAGCAACATAGTGACACTGCACAATATTTCATTGTATGAAGATATCAGAATTTTTTTTTTTTTTTTTTTTTGAGATAGAGTCTCGCTCTGTCACCCAGGCTGGAGTGCGATGGTGCGATCTCAGCTCACTGTAACCTCTGCTTCCTGGGTTCAAGCAATTTTCCTGCCTCAGCCTCCCAAGTAGCTGGGACTACAGGCATGCCCCACCACACCTGGCAAAGTTTTTATTTATTTTTTTAAGTAGAGATGGGGTTTCACCATGTTGGCCAGGCTGGTCTGAAACTCCTGACCTTGTGATCCGCCCACCTTAGCCACCGTGCCCAGTGATACTAGAATTTGTTAACCAGTCCTATGAGGTCATTTCTAACATTTTCCTATTACTAATGACACTACAACAAATATGATCCTGAATATTCTTCATTTTTATGTGCTAGTATATGTGCAGGGTAAATTCCAGAAGTGGGTCACAAGATCTACCATATTGTCCATTTGATGTCCGGAGAGATCTTCCATCCTATTCTGTATCAGTGTGTTTCCTTGCCTCTTTTTTTGTTTGTTTTGTTTTGAGACAAAGTCTCAATTTATCACCCAGGCTGGAGTGCAGTGGCATGCTTTTGGTTCACCGCAACCTCTGCCTCCTGGGTTCAAGGAATTCTTCTGCCTCAGCCTCCCAAGAAGCTGGGATTACAGGCACCCGCCACCACACTTGGCTAATTTTTTTGTATTTTTAGTAGAGATGGGGTTTCACCATGTTGGTCAGGCTGGTCTCAAACTCCTAACCTCTGGTATTCCACTGGCCTTGGCCTCCCGACGTGCTGGGATTACAGGTGTGAGCCACCGTGCTCAGCCTTCCTTGCCTCTAAATAATAGTGTTTTCCCAATCTCTCTGACCTTTGGCAATCTAATAGGTGGAAGCTGTATTTCAGAGTTTATTTGCTTTTCCTGTATTATGAAAGAGGTGGTCTCTCTTTTTATATTCAAGGAACCTTTGTATTTCACATTCTGGGAACTGTTTCTTCATATCATTCACCCATTTTTCTATTGTGTCTGGCTTTTTCTTATCAATATTTAGGATTTCTTTAAATATTAAGGCAAGGCAATTTTGTGATATGAATCACAAATACTTCCCACCAATAATGTTTGTTTTTTGATCTTGTTTTTCTGTCCCATATAATGATTTGTATTTTTTTTCTTTTAGTAGCTGAATTTACTTTTGTTTTTATAGCTTCTGAGTTCTATGTTATACTCAGAGAGGCTGCTTCTTTATTTGAGATGATTAAAAAATGTTCTCACTGATTCATTCCATCAAAAGTTTACTAAGCCCTGACTCTATGTCAAGCACTGTCTGGGGTGCTGGGATTGCCGAGCTGAGCAAAACAAACCATGAGGACATGTTTTGAGGGTTTTGTTTGTTGGTTTGAGATGCAGTCTTGCTCTTGTCACTCAGGCTGGTTGCTCACCGCAACCTCCACCTCCTGGGTTCAAGTGATTCTCCAGCCTCAGCCTCCTGAGTAGCTGGGATTACAGGCACACACCACATGCTAATTTTGTATTTTTAGTAGAGATGGGGTTTCACCATGTTGGTCAGGTGGTCTCTGTAAGGTCTGACCGTGCTGTGGATGGCACATACACCTCTGGAGGGCCTTCCAGAATTAGAAAACCTGAAGTAGTTGGAAGGAAGAACGATCAGCCCCTGCGGTGTCTAACTAACCTGTCTAACTAACCTGTCTAATTCTTCTATGGTGTCTTATTCCGGCCTCAATTGACAAGGCCATTGAACTTTGTAACTGACCTTGGCCCAATCTCCTGATTCCACAACCTACGATCCCCTCCCAGCTTGCAAACATATAACCCCCTCCCAGCTTGCAAACATATAACCCCCTCCCAGCTTGCAAATATGTAACCCCATCCCAGCTTGCAAACATATAACCCCTTCCAAGCTTGCAAACATATAACCCCCTTCCAGCTTGCAAGAAACCACCAACTGTAACTTCTGTAACTTTCCACTGTTCACCCCAAACCTATAAAACCAACTCCTATCCCACCCCATTTCGCTGATACCCTTTTCGGCCTCAGCCTGTCTGCACCCAGGTGAATAAACAGCCATGTTGCTCACACAAAGCCTGTTTGTGGGTTTCTTCATTCAGAGTGTGTGTTTTAACAGTTTTGAACTCCTGACCTCAGGTGATCTGCCCGCCTTGGCCTCCCAAAGCGCTGGGATGACAGGTGTGAGCCATCGCACCTGGCCTTGAGTTCTTTTACTAAGGTCTTTTCCTTAGTACTTTTCCAAAGTACTTTCATGTTTTGTTTTGTTTTGTTTTGTTTTTGGCATTTAAATCTTTCATCCAGGCTGCAGGCTGGGCGTGGTGGCTCACACCTGTCATCCCAGCACTTTGGGAGACTGAGGCAAGTGGATTGATTGAGCCCAGGAGGTCGAGACCAGACGGGGCAATATAGGGAGACCCCATCTCTACCAAATAAAAAAAATCAGCCAGATGCAGTGATGTGTACCTGTGATCCCAGCTACTCTGGAGGCTGAGGCCGAAAGATACCTTGAGCCCAGGAAGTTGAGGCTGCAGTGAGCCGTGTTCATGCCACTATTCTCCCGCCTGGGTGATAGGGCGAGACCCTGTCTCAAAAAGAAAAACAAAAAACTTTCATCGGAAATTTAATTTGGTATAAACTAAATGGGATCTATTATTTTTTTCCAGCTAGCAACAGAGATGTTCAACACCATTGATTGAATAATCTATTATTTCTTTACTGATTTGAGGTGTCAATTTTACTATATGCCAAATTCCCGTGTCTCTCTCTCTCTCTCTCTTTTTTTTGTTTTTGAGACAGAGTCTCACTTGTTGCCCAGGCTGGAGTGAATGGTGCGATCTTGGCTCACTGGAGCCCTAGCTTCACGGGTACAAGCAATTCTCCTGCCTCAGCCTCCCAAATAGCTGGGACTACAGGCGTGCCCCACCAAACCTGGCAAAGTTTTTGTTTATTTATTTTAAGTAGAGATGGGGTTTCACCATGTTGGCCAGGCTGGTCTCAAACTCCTGACCTCAAGTGATCTGCCAGCCTCTGCTTCCGAAAGTGCTGGGATCACAGGCATGAGCCACTATGCCCCTCTGGCTCATTCATTTTTAAACTAAAAAGAACTCAAAGATGTGTCCTATATCAAGCTTCACTGACGGATCCCTTAGTTCTCTCTTTGCCAGCAGTGGTGGGAAAGCTGAGGATTCCTGACATTTTAACAATCCTATTTAATCATCGCAATCACCACTTTCAAAGTAGGTAGTGAGTCTCCAATTTGCAAGTGAGGAAATTAGGTATTAAGAAGATGGCCCACAGCCTCGGTGGGAGACCCCTATTGTTTTATTGACCCCACAGTTCCCTTCTGAGAATTCCCTACCACCCCACCGGCACCATCCATCTGCTTCCCAGCAGGAATACCTGTTAGCCGAGACCTTGCCCCACTGATGGGTCCAGGGCCTGCTCAAACACAGACTTTGCCAATCACAGCCTTTCTTTGTAAATCTGAAACAGAAACCCAGAGGTGCCAATGTCTGCCAATTACAAAGGTGGGAATCTGTCAGGGGCCACACTTCCTGCCCCAAGGGCCAGAGAAGCAGAGGAACCTGATCTGCAGAGGGAGCCTGAATTAGGAATAGGGAGGAAGTCAGGGGACAAGAAGAGTCCCCACATGTCCCTGTCCGTGTTTGTCAGTGTGCCGGGGCTCAGGCTGTACTCCCATCTCTGCGTTCCTTGAGACCTACCTACATCCTTAAGTTCTCCTGAAGCTTTCACTTAGTTTCCTGTAACCTGCAATCAGAGTCCTAGAAAGTAGCTGAGATGCTCCTCATCCTGGAATGATTGGTCTCCAATGCCTTCTCTCTCTCTTTTTTTATTTTTTGAGACAGAGTCACTCTGTTGCTCAGGCTGGAGTGCAGTGATGCTATCTTGGCTTGCTGCAACCTCTGCCTGCCAGGTTCAAGTGATTCTCCTGCCTCAGCCTCCTGAGTAGCTAGTTACAGGCATGTGCCACCACTCCTGGTTGATTTTTGTGTTTTTGGTAGAAACGGGGTTTTACCACGTTGCCCAGGCTGGGCTCAAACTCCCGACCTCAAGTGATCTGCCTGCCTCGGCCTCCCAAAGTGCTGGGATTACAAGTGTGAGCCACCACGTCCAGCCTCCAAAGCCTTCTCTTAGGTATATCACAAAAGTGGGCCACGATGCTGGTGCAGCTCTGAATGGTGTCCCTGAGGGCAAAGTGGAGTGAGATTATGGACAAGGTCCTGGCTCCAGGGGCCAGCGTCCTCAGCCACTCACTGTGGGAGGCTATGTGTCACCAAACTGAAGAACTGTGTCAGTACAAACTCAAAGCCTGCTTCTCTTTCAATGTGATAAATACAAGTGAAATTGTGATTTTTACAAAATGAGGACTTCTTACCCTCTTGACTAGGCCCCCTGTGTAAGGGTGTAGAACAGGACCTCGGGCCCAAATTCAACCAGCCTTTCACCCTCAAATCTGTTCTTTCCTCCCTAGGGTGCTTTTGCTTGTTTCAGGAATTACAGCTGCCCGCTAGACTAGAGATCTGGAAATCAGGTTTTCCTCATAACGTCTCATACTTGACCCTTCTTTTCCATTCTTACTGCCAAGTCCAAGTTTTATTGCCTCGGGCCTGAGTTGTTGTAATACAGACCTAGTGTTGATGCCTCTGTGGCCTGAAATGCCATCTCACATGTAAACTAGAGTCTAAGTTCAAATACTGCCCTCTCTGTGGGGCTTCTGTGTCCCCAGGAGTCATCATTCATAGTCACTAACATCACAGACATTAACTATCCAGGGATCAGCCATTGACCTGAGGCTTAACTCCGTGGAGTTCAGTTTCTTCATGTCAGATGGAATAAATAGCAGGGTGTGGTGAGAGTTCTATGAAACTGTGTATGCAGAAATGACCACTTGCTGGGTGCAGTAGCTCATGCCCACGTTGGGAGGCCCAGGTGGGAGGATAGCTTGAAGCCAGGAGTTCAAGACCAGCCTGGGTCACCAGCTTGGGTCAAGATTAGCAAGACCCGGAGAGAGATCCAAGATGGCCGCGTAGCAGCAGCTCAGGATTGTAGCTCCCAGTGAAAGCACAGAGAGCGAGTGGATGTCACAATTGCAGACGAATTTTTGATGCCCACAAACTGGGAGATTCCCAGCAAAGGAGCCACACGGGTCACCAGCTTGACTCTTTCGGCCGGCGCGGCTGTTTTGTCGGCACCCCGGTGCGGCGCTTCTCTGTGCGGAGTATATGGGACTGGGTGCCCTTTTAGTCGGGCTTGGCTGGTCCCATCCCCACAAGGAGAACAGCAATTGGAAGTGCTGAGGACTGAGAGCAAGCACAGCTGAACCCAGGAAGGCCCAGCTCTGTGGGGAAGGGGCGCCCCCTGAAGGAAAACTAAGAAACAGATAAAAACTTCATAACCAACAAGCTGGACGTCCACTAAGAGACCCAATCTGAAAGTCGGCAATTACAAAGACGACAGGTGGATAAATCCACAAAAATGGGAAGAAACCAGTGCAAAAAGGCTGAGAGCACCTGAAATCAGAATGCCTCTCCTCCTACAGGGGATCGCAGCTCCTCATCAGCAAGAGAACAAGGCCTGATGGAGGATGAATGTGACGAACTCATAGAATCAGGCTTCAGAAGGTGGATAATAAGAAACTTCTGTGAACTAAAAGAACATGTTCTAACCCAATGCAAAGAAACTAAGAACCTTGAAAGAAGATTTAACGAAATGCTAACGAGAATGGACAACTTAGAGAAGAATATAA
>CAUYQU010011897.1:0-43560 GCA_963574635.1 Cheracebus regulus
TTTCATCCCCTATTCCTTCCTGTCTCCATTGTTAAGCACAATTATTGGCATAAAAGAGGTTTTTAATACCCATTTTTAGACTGTATTCTAACCTGGGCAATAAAACAAGAATCCCATTCTCTCTCCCTCTTTCTCTTCCTCTTTGTTTCTTTCTTTCATTCTTTAAAAAAAGAGAGAGAGAAATGAGAATCTAAGGAGGATCATTTCATAGGAAACAAAAAAGGAAAATTCTTCTAGTAGGAGAAATTGGACAGGTGTTAACACTTGCTTTAGAAAACGTCAATAAGATAAGGAGCCAAGGATCCAGTGTGTGTGTGTGTGTGTGTGTGTGTATGTATGTAAAGTGAGCTACCTATAAAGTCTAGGCCTCAGGATCAAACTGTATCTTATCTCAGCACCTCTATCTCCATCTGCCATCCTGTCCTTATTTTTAATTTTGAAGAAGAAATGGTCTTTTCTCCCTATTAAATGTTAAATCATTTGTTGGTTTATTGCATTTAACTCCTTTATTTATATATTTTTCTTCAGTTGACTATTTCTACCAAGTCTCCTTATTTTCTGCCTTATCGCGACAGATCTGCCCTATACTGGCAGGTGGAAGGGTTGATAAAAATAAGTTTAGCTTGATGCCATCTTCTAGCTATCATTGTTTTCGCTATTTTCTTTTATTGATGACTTTTCTTGCATCAGGGGTATATTTCTATTATTTTCATTTCTTCTTTATTCATTACCCACCCCTGCAATGATTATTCTCTTGAAGACTGTTAATAACTACCTATGTTTTTCTAATCTTTGTATTCAAGTTATTAGGTAATAATCATAATTTTTGTTTTACCATTGAGGTGCAGAGAGATTATTTGATGTGCCAGAGATGACAGCATTATGAAGTGGCTCGACCAGGACTCAGAGTGGCATTTGCCTGGCTCCAAAGCTTTCCTAGAACAGCTCACTGCCTTTCTCACATTCAGGACTATTGATAAATTCAGAGATCATTTTTCCTCATAATACTTGTCATCAGCTGCATTTAATATTTTGGCTTCCCTCTTTGTGGAAGACGTCTGTTTTTGCCAGTCTGAAATAATTTTCTTCTAAATTGGGTAAGAGTATTCCAGTTTTCTCTTTAGAGATCCACCCACTTCTCTCATTTCTAACGTGTCTATCTCAGCACATTAGGGCTTGTCTCACTCACTCCCAGATCTAGAAGTAAGCACATGACATAAAAGAGAGCAAATAGCATAAGGCCAGAAATTCTGTATATATGCCAATGTTCCTTATTATTTTAGGTACCCCATCTCTACACAACCCTTCTACTTCTAGGGGGCAAGACGGATGTACCAGTTTGAAAAATGGACTTGCTGAAAATAGCAACTACTTATATGATATGCTGAAATCCCTGTCCTCTTTCCGCTGCATCACGATGATCCAGTGCTTGGCTGGTGTCGTCCCAATTCAGGCCTTAAGCTTATAATTGGCATGGCCAGCAGTCGCCAGGAATGAGTCACAAGCTGGCCAGCTTGTTCTCTGAAATGATTTCGGGTCTTCTCATTTTCCTTCTGCCTTGTTCTTATTCTCTATGTGGTCTTAGTGCCCACCAGACTCTTGTTCCTTCAAATTTTAATTTATGCTGACTTCCATTTCCAAAAGTGATATACCCTGGGCTTTCCATATATATACATATATGGAGTCTCATTCTGTTGCCCAGGCTGGTGTGCAGTGGCATGATCTCAGCTCACTGACTGCTACCTCTACCTCCCTGGTTCAAGCGATTCTCCTGCCTCAGCCTCCCGAGTAACTGGGATTCAGACACACGCCACCATGCCTGGATAATTTTTGTATTTTTAGTAGAGACAGGCTTTCACCATGTTGGCCAGACTGGTCTTCAACTCCTTATCTTTTTGCCTCCCAAAGTACTGGGATCACAGGCGTGAGCCATCGTGCCTGCCCCAAAGTATTTTTTGCTGTCTATTTCTTGGTTTAGTTGGAGTTTGGGGTTGTTTTGTATTTTTACTTGCCAAGTAATTCTGCCCATTTCTGGATGCTGCAGAGCACTTACAAACCCAAGGTCCAGTATCCAGGAACCCAAATAAAGCACTAATCCATTTGGCCAATACCCAAACTGGTTATCCTGGTGCTTCGAAAGAGGAGGATCAGTCAATTTGCTGAATTCACATCTGTCTCTCCTGCGTATGAGCAAGAATCTCAGGGACGGGGACCACGTCTGGTTAACTTTTGGATCTCCCAGTGCCTGAATAACACCATGGTAGTTATTCAGAAAATCCTTGCTAATTTAAGCTGGTTGGACCTCATATAACTTAGGATTAGGATCTTAGAATTTCAGTTTTTAACTGTGGCAAGAATTCTCTCTCTAACCTGGAATCACTCAATATTTCCTTTACATATAAATTAGGGATGCTGATTGGAATTGTCTACAAAAGACAATTTTTAATACCCAAAATATTTTAATACCCAAAAATGAATATTATAAAATATGCTTTATGACTATTACATAATAGAGAAAACCCACAAAGAAAAGAGGTTTTCATTTGTTATGATTCCTAAGCTTAATTTCAAATTTTATCTTTTTTATAAAAATGGCTTCTGGAAAAAAATTTTAGGGTTTGAAAGTTTTCATTGAAGTTGAATATAAGAAAGTCCTAGAAGAGTGGAGAACCACATGATATTGGACAAGATCTAATTTTCCAATGAAAGAAGCAGAATTTCTTTTGCACATTTCTAGTCTTTTTCTACTTTTTTAGGTGATAGTATCTTCTTTATTTTGTTACCTACATGGCAAAAATAGAGAACAAAATGTGTGAGCACAGGAATTCTAAGCTGACTTTATCATCACAAGAGAGATATGTTTAGGGCATCACAGAGGGATGTACTTTGGTCTCTTTGGGACAATGCAGTCAGCCTAAGAGTGGTTATGTCTTGTCTTAATGAAATAATAGAAAGATTTCTACTTGAAACTACCACAGGTAGAATACTATATTCATGAAATGACAGTTTCCTTCAGTGTATGAGGTTACATATAGTGCAGAGTAACTCCATATGGAAGATGATATTGAAGTTTGAAGGGACTATTAAATAACTCCCCTGGTTTTCCCTATTGAATTCCAAATCAGTTGAGATGGGCAAAGAAGTGAGGCAGATGAAAATCAAAGTAGGACTCCCAGGGAATATGTGACAACAATAAACTTCCCAATTATGAGCCTTGGAACTAAGCAAACATATTCACCCACTCACTCTGGGGGAGGAAAAGGAAGTTTACAACCGTTACCACTAGCTTTCCATGTGGTCCACTAGAGCAGATTCGCTGCAGGCAGGCAAATCCCAAAGACCAAGGGGAGAAGAAGGAGCTACACTTGCCAGATTCTCCTCCAAAACTCACCAATCTTGAAATCACTCGCCTCTCCTGGGGAAGAGAAAGTAAAGAGTCTGAGAGGGGAAAATTCCTTTTGAAGGAAAAGAGGAGTGAGGAATAAGAGCACTTCTTTTATACGTTAGGCCAATAAACATATGAAAAAATGCTCATCATCACTGGTCATTAGAGAAATGCAAATCAAAACTACATTGAGATACCATCTTACACCAGTTAGAATGGCGATCATTAAAAAATCTAGAGTACATTTTCTTATGAGATAATAGGCTTAAGCAAAAAGTCCAAAAGACAATTTAGCAGGAGTTTTCTTAAGAGTTCTTATTTTAGATAAGAGGTAGGATTGAGGCAGGAAAATAAGGTCTGGAGGCAGGGAACATAAGGCAGATTCACACTTAAGCTATGACAGGAAATATCCTTTCCATAGGGCATATGAAGAGTAAATGACTTTGTAACTTTACTTCATTGTCTCCATTTATATAGGCCATACACCAAGTAACCAATGGAAACCCTTAGAGGGCATTTAAACCCCAAAAAATTCTGTAACGACGTCCTTGAGCCCCTATGCTCAGGCCCACTCCCACACTACAGAGTGTACTTTCATTTTGAATGCATTTCTTCATTCTTTCCTTGCTTTGTGCATTTGTCCAATTATTTGTTCAAAATGCCAAGAACTGGGTCACCCTCCACTGGTAACAGGATTAGATAATGACTGTGGGTCAGGTTTCCTGAAAACCAGAATCTGAGAAGTACTTTAGAATGCAAAATATTTTTAAGGCTGGCCTGTGGGATTAATACTTGTACAAGGAATGGGAGAGAGCAAAACAGAGCAGAAGAAAGTGAAGCCAAGATGCAATCCCAAAGACAGCCTTAATTAGCTAATCCCAAGAGGAGCTCTGAATACTAGAATAGTACTTCAGTATTTCCCAAGTTGAACCTGATTGGCCAGGATTTATAACACACATCAATCATCTTAGGTGCCCAGTTGATAAAGGATACAATGGACAAGATATCTCTTTATAAATGAGGCAATCTGTGAAAGGGGCTGACCAATGAAAGCTGTCTAATGATAGCACTCCCAGTAGCTGAGGTAACAAGTCCTTCACTGAAGAAGTGATATGGGTCCCATCACAGTGTCCACCACAATAACATTATAAAGTCCAACGCAATTCCAAGATTCAATTTCTACATGTAACTATTTTAATGATACATTGTTATGTTTTAATTCAAGTTGAATTGTGACTTCCAAACTAATCATGCAATATTGTACATATTTTAAATGTACTGAATCCAAGAAGAAACTATACTTTAGTAGATATGCCAATCATTGATTTACAGAAGCTTTTTTTTTCTGTAATACTGTCACAAATCTACATGATAATCCCTAGTGCCAGATTTTACTTTTGACTAGCTGAGCAAGCTAAAATATTCATAAATTCACATGAAGCCAGATGGCTTCCCACTGAATATGCATTTGAATGATTCCTGTACATTATTTATTCCAAGAAGTGCACAAAATATACCGTCATCATAGCAGACACTCCTAATAAGTTTGTTTCATAAAGGAATCAAGGAATAACGGCTGTCCAGTGCTAACCATATTTTTCACTGAACCATGACTCTATGTATGTTTGAGAATTACTAAGCAGATTCAATATAGTTATTTTCTATTAGTCTCTGAAATATCAGGAATCTGAAATAAGGAAATGTTTAGCAAGAATGACTAGCATTTGGGAAAAAGGAGGATTTAACTTAGCAAGCATAATTTCTTAATAATTTGCTTAGTTCTCCAAAAATTCAAATGTGCAACATAAAGTATTAACCATTTTTGTTAAGTTGATCAATATCTTTTTAGGAGTACTTTTATTTTCAAGTTGAAATCACAGATGTGAATTTGAAATGAAAATATAACAATCATTAAAAGTTTTTTCTCCAACATATTTGGGGAGAAAAGAAATGAAAATAGTATTTTTTTCTTTTTTAATTTATGGAGTTTTATTTAAATCTGCTATGTCTCTTTTGAAAGTTTCCTATTCTCTGGACATGTATCATCATTGCTGTCCCCACCCTCCATCTTCTCTGTTTTCCTTCAAATGTTGTAATCACTGTTGTTTGGTAAACCATATCTGGTAATTCTACTATCTGCAGTCAGGGTGGATATGCTTCTGATTCTTATTTTTCAGCATTAGGTTGATATGCTTTCTTATATATCTTTGACTTTGATTGTCTGTTGGTCATTGTCCTTAGCAAAGTATTTGCAGAGGTTTCCAATGTCCTAAGATGAATGGACTCTCCTATAAAGGCTTTGCATTTGCTTCTATCAGGAGACCAGAGAGGCACTGTCACCTAAGAACAACCTTAGATTAAGTTAAAGACTGAGGTTCTCTGGCTTACTAGGCTTGGTATAAATCCATAGTGAATATTTTTGTAGCCATAATTTCTCAAGAATCTAATTTTACTTTATTTTCCTTCTCTTTTTTCCTTTCTTCTTTTTTAAATTTATTTCTTCCACTCTGCTTAACAGCAAGGCAAGCTGCTGGACAATTCCTTTGGTTTGGAATGAAGGAAGACATATTTACTTCTAGTTGATCCTTATCCAAAGACATATTTTTGGGAGGCTTCAGCTTAATGTGTAAAAGACACCCTCTAAGCATTCTCGACCTGTGGAAACCCTTGGCCACCCTCTGATTCCTTGGAACCTAAGTCCGACTGTGTTTTTGGCAAATTCCTCAGGGCAAAAACTTACTTCATACCACTTATGTTTCTTGTATAAGGAAATATCCACTTATATTTCTGGGTTTAAGCATTTTCCTAAAATAGTTTGTGTATACAACGTTATTGTTTTAGTTCTTCATTGTTTTTTGCTATTATAACTTTTATACTTAGCATTTAAAATCAGTCCATTATTCTCACTCATGTGAAATATAACTCCAATTCTGTATTATCTTATTGACTTACCCAACATTTTCCCTAGTGACATATTTTAGTTAGTAGAGGATATGCTGCATTATTTAAGGAGATAGTACTAGTAGATAATATATTTTTATAATGGATGTTACAGTCATGGAGTGTAATAATCATGAAAATCCTAAACTTATGAAGAAGAAAAAGGGGAATAAAAAAACATTTAGACCCTTATCCCTTTTATCACACATCACATAAGCCACATGATGGAGTAGACAACTCAGCACTTAGCATGATGCCTGCTATGAGATAATAAACCATGTTAAACCTTTTACACAGGAGGTCAGAATAAACATAAGCAGGCAAAAGGTATGTTAAATGTATATTTTTGAAATAGGAAATAAGCCTACATAATTTCCTTAAAAAAAAAAAAAGGTCACCATTTATAGTAGGTAGGACACATATACCAGTGGTAGGCACTCTCTGACTTGAAATTATCAAAAACAATTTGAAGTTAATTATGTGCCAGGGTCTTTGATCAGCACTAGGGATATTTTATCTCTTGCTCGCAGGGTTCTTCCAGTTTAGTTGAGGATAAGATAGGAAAAAATTAATAATTGCAGTAATTCCCGGCTAGAGCTACCATACGTACAGGCTTTTGAATAGTCATTCAAAGAGACTAACAAAAGCTGCATGATGAAGAAAGATCTCTGAGGGGAGGGGACATTTACCCGGAAACCTAAAGAAAGAGTGTTAATTAGCCTGTTTTTTTGTGGAGAGATGGGAAGAGAAAGAGTGAAGAGGGAAGTATATTATGGCAGGAGAGAACATTTATAAAGTTTGGTAGGTAAGAGTGCTCAGTGCATAGGGAGGTCTGAGAAGCCCAGTCTGAAGTGTAGTGTGTCACTTTACTTCAGAAATCACATGCAGTGTAAGAGTGGCTTGGGAAAAGGTCTAAACTTGATTAATTTACATTTTTTTATATAAATATGCAGGTACCTTAGAAATTAAAACTCTGACCAAATTAAGATTAACAATTTTTTTCAAAGAAGAGGAAAGAGAAAGAGGTGTGTGTGTGTGTGTGTGTGTGTGTGTGTGTGTGTGTGTGTGTGTGTGTGTGTCTGTAATATGGAAGTGTTAGTCCTAGTATTTGGCTACCAAATGACGAAGTTGACTTTAGACATTGATGAATAGTAACAAATAGGGAAACAAATAATAGTAATAATTAATGTCTTCCCAGAGATCACTTCCTACTGAAACACTGTAAATTAAAGGATATGTGATTTATGTGATAATTTTACTTATTTGGAACAAGAGAGAATTGGAAAAGAGAAACTTCACAAATGAATTAACATAGTACAAATATTGTACAGAAGTTTATTTACTTTGAACCTGAGAAAACACATTAGATTTCAAAACTCTAGTGTTTAATCCTTTATTTTATATTCTCATTAAAACACATATTTCTTGGAAATGTTTTTGTTTAGACATGAGTAGTTACTTTGTCTTTACAAGAGTTTATCCTTATTTGTGCTGAGCTAAATATTCAGTATACAGCTGGCTTTTTACTGATACAGTACAGAAATGACACCACATATGACATTATTATATCAGTCTGATTTAAAGAGCTAAAAGAAGGTGTTTATGGAGTAAACTATACTGCATAAACTTTTTTTCATGTCTCTTAGTAAAAAATAACAACAGCAACAACCAAATTATATACACAAATGCACATTTTATAGTCCATAGTCAGATATTAGCTAAACCAATAAAACAATCTTCAAATATTTTTATTGCATAAAAACAAAATATAACTTTCTAGTTAAGCATAAAGCTCAACAAAAGAAAACTACAAAAATGAGACAACATTTTAGCTCTGTTCCTAGCACTGCTATTAACTCACCGTGATCTCCATTAGATGAAAAGTCAAGATGTATAAACAGCAAGGGCCACTGGGCATTGTGAGTCTGAAACGCTGTGTTGAAAGTTACTAGAAAGTGTTTTGAAATTTAAAGTGTCGGAAAGGAAAAAAACCTTGCCAACAAGTGAAAATATGCCACCATTCAGTTATGATATCTAAGAAAATTTAATGGAGTTATTAAAGGAGCACTTAGAGAATATGTACAATTACTTTCTTTAGATAGGACAAATACATTTCATAATGTATTTCTTCATTTCCAAGAAAAGTTTTATTTCTTTGATCTTTCTTTCATGATAATGAGGTAGATGTATACAGCATTGAACACTGCATCTCAAATGTAATCCCAACAGCCTTGCAACAAGCAAAATTTTATGTTATTTTTTATAAAATGATGCCTCTGTTTAAACCACTAACTGTCTTTAACATAACATGAATTCACGTGTAATTTGTGTATTTCTCCCACTTACAGAACACTGGCTTATACTACTCTTTAGGCATTTCTCTACTCCAACATAGGTATATATGTGTGTGTGTGTGTGTGTGTGTGTGTGTGTGTGTGTGTGTGTGTATAAACTTAGAAAAGTTAAAATATACACACACATATGTATACACACACACACACGCACACACACACACACACATATATATATATACATTTTAACTTTTCTAAGTTCTTATGATTTGATTACATTTCCCTTTGGTAACTCCTTTTATCTTTTCTGCTCATAGTTTCTACCATTGCTGCCACTTTATATAATTTCTCTGTCATTTGGTATTTATGACTTTCCCTAACTTAGCCTCATCAATTTTTAGTCTCAAAAAATATCCTGGATGAAATTTAAATTATTTTGGTCCCATCAATTTTGTTTAATTTGTTTTACTATGTAAAACAATAATAGAGATTTTCATGAACATCATCTTAATAACTTCTCTGAATTCTCTGATGTCATATAATAATCTAAAATGTGTTCAAATTCTTAATTTATCATATTTGAGATATTGTTATTTTTTGCAACAGAGCAACATTTTTAAAATATATATATATATATTTTTTTTTTCTATTTCATTTTAGATTCCGGGGTACATGTAAAGAACATGCAGGATTGTTGCATAGGTACATACATGGCAATGTGGTTTGCTGCCTCCATCCCCATCACCTATATCTGGCATTTCTCCCCATGTAATCCCTCCCCAACACCCTACCCACCACTGTCCCATCACTGGTCCCCCACCACAGACCTCAGTATGTGATGCTCCCCTCCCTGTGTCCATGTATTCTCATTGTTCAACACCCGCCTATGAGTGAGATAAGAACATATGGTGCTTGATTCTCTGTTCCTGTGTCAGTCTGCTGAAAATGATGGTTTCCATTTTCATCCATGTCCCTACAAAGGACAGGAACTCATCATTTTTTATGGCTACATAGTATTCCATGGTGTATTTGTGCCACATTTTCCCTGTCCAATCTATCATTGATGGCCATTTGGGTTGGTTCCAAGTCTTTGCTATTGTAAACAGTGCTACAATGAACATACGTGTGCATATGCCCTTATAATAGAATGATTTATAATCCATTGGATATATACCCAGTAAAGGGATTGCTGGGTCAAATGGAATTTCTATTTCTAGGTCCTTGAGGAATTGCCACACTGTCTTCCACAATGGTTGAACTAATTTACACTCCCACCAACAGTGTAAAAGTGTTCCTATTTCTCCACATCCTCTCCACCATCTGTTGTCTCAAGATTTTTTAATGATCGCCATTCTAACTGATTAGTATCTCAATGTGGTTTTGATTTGCATTTCTCTAATGACCAGTGATGAGCATTTTTTCATGTTTGTTGGCCTCATATATGTCTTCTTTGAAAAGTGTCTGTTCATTTCCTTTGCCCACTTTTGAATAGGTTTGCTTTTTTCTTGTAAATCTGTTATAGTTCTTTGTAGATTTTGGATATAAGTCCTTTGTCAGATGGGTAGATTGCAAAACTTTTTTCCCATTCTGTTGGTTGCTGGTTCACTCTAATGATTGTTTCTTTTGCTGCGCAGAAGCTCTGGAGTTTAATTAGATCCTATTTGTCTATTTTGGCTTTTATTGCCAATGCTTTTCATGTTTTAGTCATGAAGTCCTTCCCTATGCCTATGTCCTGAATGGTTTTGCCTAGGTTTTCATCTAAGGTTTTTATGGTGTTAGGTCTTATGTTTAAGTGTTTAATCCATCTGGAGTTAATTTTAGTGTAAGGTGTCAGGAAGGGGTCCAGTTTCTGCTTTCTGCACATGGCTAGCCAGTTTTCCCTACACCATTTATTAAACAGGGAATTCTTTCCCCATTTCTTGTTTTTCTCGGGTTTGTCAAAGATCAGATGGTTGTAGATGTGTGGTGTTGCCTCCAAGGCCTCTGTTCTGTTCCATTGGTCTATATTTCTGTTTTGGTACCTGTACTATGCTGTTTTGATTACTGTAGCCTTGTAGTATAGTTTGAAGTCAGGTAGCATGATGCCTCTGGCTTTGTTGTTTTTGCTTAGAGTTGACTTGGCTACGTGGGCTCTATTTTGGTTTCATATGAAGTTTAGGGTGGTTTTTTCCAGTTCTGTGAAGAAGGTCATTGGTAGCTTGATGGGGTTAGAGTTGAATCTATAAATTACTTTGGGCAGTATGGCCATTTTCATAATATTGACTCTTCCTATCCATGAGCATGGAATGTTTTTCCATCTGTTTGTGTCCTTTCTTATTTCGTTGAGCAGTGGTTTGTAGTTCTCCTTGAAGAGGTCGTTTACTTCCTTTGTTAGTTGTATTCCTAGGTATTTTATTCTCTTTGTAGCAATTGTGAATGGCAGTTCATTCTTGATTTGGCTCTCTTTAAGTCTGTTATTGGTGTATAGGAATGCTTGTGATTTTTGCACATTGATTTTGCATCCTGAGACTTTGCTGAAGTTGCTTATCAGTTTAAGGAGATTTTTGGGCTGAGACAATAGGGTCTTCTAAATATACAATCATGTTGTCTGCAAAGAGAGACAATTTGACTTCCTCCTTTCCTAACTGAATACCCTTTATTTCTTTTTCTTGCATAATTCTGGGCAAGAAAATACCCTTTCTTTCTTTTTCTTGCCTAGTTCTAGCTCTGGCTAGAACTTCCAATACTATATTGAATAGGAGTGGTGAGAGAGGGCATCCTTGTCTAGTGCCAGATTTCAAAGATAATGCTTCCAGTTTTTGCCCATTTAGTATGATATTGGCTGTGGGTTTGTCATAAATAGCTTTTATTATTTTGAGATACGTTCCATTGATACCTAGTTTATTGAGAGATTTTAGTATAAAGGGCTGTTGAATTTTGTCAAAGGCTTTCTCTGTATCTATTGAGATAATCATGTGGTTTTTGTCTTTCGTTCTGTTTATGTGGTGAATTACATTTATAGACTTGTGTATGTTGAACCAGCCTTGCATCCCCCGAATGAAGCCTACTTGATTGTGATGGATAAGCTTTTTGATGTACAGTTGCAATCGGTTTGCCAGTATTTTACTGAAGATTTTTGCATCTATGTTCATCATGGAGATTGGCCTGAAATTTTCTTTTCTTGTGGATTTTTCTGCTGGGTTTTGGTATCAGGATGATGTTGGTCCCATAAAAAGATTTGGGGAGGATTCCCTCTTTTTGGATTGTTTGGAATAGTTTCAGAAGGAGTGGTACCAGCTTCTCTTTGTATGTCTGGTAGAATTCAGCTGTGAAGCCATCTGGACCTGGGCTTGTTTTGGTTGGTAAGCTATTAATTGCTGCCTCAACTTTAGCCCTTGTTATTGGTAGCAAGATTTTAAAAAATACGCAAGTAGCAAGATTTATTTCAAATCATGTCAGATTCCAAAATCCTTCTGTACTTGCCCAATGTAACCCTTTCTTCCTCTTACATAGCATGTGGAGGTTTTTTTGCACCAATCATTTGATACTCATCAAAAGCTACCTTTTAAAATAAGTTAGATTTTTGAATATCAAATTAAGTTATAAATGCAGTAAGCAGGGGCCCTGCCTGATACTTCCTTATAGGCAAGCTGTGTCATAATCGCTTTCTGGAGTTTTATTTTATTTATTTATAATTCAAGGACCTAACTTCAGGAGATTCTGATTTAGCTGATTATGAGTAGGTTCTTGTAGATGTAGTTTGTAAAAATCTCCCTGAAAATCTGGTTTGTAAATTATCGCTAGAGCATCAAATCCCTTGTATAAATTACTAATGCTAGCAACTTCAACTAATACGAAAACCTCTTAAGGATTAGGTATACGGTTAAGGGGAAGATGAGGAAAACAAAGAGACTAATATTTGTTAAATTTACCTTGCATATAATTTCAAAAGGCTGTAGTATGTAGTCTGCAGAAATGCAATGGCTTACTCTATTTTCACTTTACCTCTTTTCCAACCTTAGCAATATTTCTCTTACTGAAAGAATGGATTCTATCCAATTCAATTGGGGAATCCATTTCAGCTCAGTTCAATTTTATTCAGTTCAATTCAATCCAAAACAATTAAATTTATATCTGTACCCATCAGGAACTGTATTGGGCTATTTCAAATGCAAAGATGCCTGCATTCAAGTTACTATTGCCAAGGAGGAGGGATAAAAGCATTAATTCTATATTCTGTAACAAATCCCTTAATGAAAGCAAGTGCTCCATGGAAAGCAACTTAACTTAGAGTAGGATTTAAATGTGTTTAATTTCTTGTCTATTCTTAAACTACATCTATGTATTGTATATATGTATATAAATTTATATAATGTATACATGTGTATTATATATAGTATATATACACACATATAAAATAATAGAATAAAATTACCAAATATAAATATGTTTAGTCTTCAAAAAGAAATAGTTACTAACAGCCATTTTTAGTAACATTAAAGGTTGCATCCCTGGTAGGTCATCTCAAGATGACTTTGTAGATTAGTACATGTCCAGACTCTGTAAAAGAAATGAGTTTTATATAATAAGTCAAGCAGAGAATGTATAGTCTTTAGATGACCCAAACATAACTACTGTAGTTCACTAATAGGTTAACTATTACATAGATGCACTGAGCATCATGGGCAATAAGAGTTTCAGAAAGATAATGATGGAGTTAATTTGTGAAAACTCCAATGTGACAATATGCATTTATCTCTCATTCTGATATGCTTAAGGCCTACACAATTCCAAATGCCTTGTTACACTGTACCACAAGCCCTATCATTTCTTCTCTGGCTTTACATATGAACTAGGGAAATGTGGGTGATAATTTTAGGTAACTATTTGTGTAATTGGACCTAGCCCTCAATTTGGGAAACTCTGGCCAGCAGTTAGGAAATTATAACACATGATGAGCCAACTTAAATAAATAGGCTCAAGACTTGTAATCAAATCTAGTATATTCTACTATGGTTTAATAAACCCAGGCATCAGAAAAACCCCAGTTAGAATTGTCTTCCCATCATTTGCTTTGGATCTCAAGAGGGAGTGACCTTAAATTATAAAGTTAGTGGTATGCTAAGAATAGGATCCCTGGGCAACACAGAGGTGCTTCCAACACCTTTAGATGTATAACTTCCTCTGATCTGTAATTCCGAACTTGCCTCTTTAGTATTGATGACAATTTCATTTTTAAGCTTTCTAGCTTGAGCTTAAGTCCATTAATTCACAATTTTTCTTCTCCATTAGTGTGAACTTCATGTGACCAAATTATGGGTTTAAGAGACAAAGCAGGGTATGAGATACAATGGGATCAGCAAGAACAACATGGCCAAAATGTTTCGTGAAGTTGATAAAGACTCCTTAGTAGACCTGACATTTAAAGTGAATCCTGAAGCAGGAATATGACTTTCCTGGAGATAAAGGCAAGAATAATAGAGCAATCACTCTCTATATTACCAGACAAGGAAGTATAATTTAGGCTTATTAGCAGTGGGAACTCCTAAAAATGGCTCTACATGAAAACAAGTGGTCTTGAAATTCATAATAATTATAGTTTAGTCTTGATAATGCATAAGAAGGGGAGTAAAATTGTAAGGAAAACATGAACTTTTTCACAAATTGTAATTAAAATGTAAATCTTTTTTGTATATACTTAGATACTAAACTTGAATTCTGGTTGGGAAGACTATATTATTTGAATGCCAATAAAATGAGATATAAATCTATGAGGACATATGTTGAATTGGATGCACTTAACTTGGGTTTATTATTAAAAGTCTGCCTGGCATTAAGGATGCACTGAAATATTACTTGCTATAACAAGTCTCCTAAATAATTGGCTTCAGAGACAATAGTGTCTGCAACAAGAAATCAGAAATCTATGTGGCCATATAAACTGTAACTTTCTATTAATTCACCAAATGAAATGTGTTGATTCACTAATGAGGTTATGAATGAAAGCTGAGTTTTTTTGTACTCCCAACAGCATTATACTAATTCCCAGCACTCCTTTAAATTTTATGCAAGATATTAAATATTATATATGTGAAATTTCAACTGTGAAAAGAGACAGTTTAGCTCCACAACTAAATATACAATGCATAGAAACAAGATACAATTGAATCAAAGTTAGTTCTGATTTGTGGAGTGCTGAACTTGCCAATGCGATGAAGGAAGATTGCAAACCATTGAGTACACACAAATTGCTCATGCTATTTCTTCCAATGTTATAGAGAATGGTGACAAGGGGGTTAAAAAACATACTACATAACTATAAGCACCATTCTGCCATTAAGAAGATACAGGAGAAGTAACAAAAATAGTGGCAACTATAGACAGATGGCTTACTGAGACTTTCTCTGCTTGGAGGACATAAGCAAAGAACTGGTCATATGGAATCACTCAGCACACTAACTCAAGGATCGTATATAAACCCAGAGATATGGTGCTTAGATAATGCTCTTCTATCTCAGGGCCTTCAACATTTTTAAAAAATCAGGCATGGCATTTCCCTTCAAGTTGAAGAACTACCAGGACCGATTTTAATTTTCAGTGGCCACACTGTAGCAGGCAAGCAGCTTTCTGCTTTCTCTATCACTGGGGTCTGCTGCAGTAAGTAACAGGGAATTAGTCATTTGGGTCAAAAAGGGGGAACCAAACAAACTTATTTATCTAATTTAGCTACATAATAGCTACATGTCTATGGATTCTCTAACGACCACATTATATAGTCCGAATTTTCAAATCTTTAAATAATTTATCCTGCCTATATTTAAATATATTTCTTTTCATTTTGAGGAACAGCCACAGGTAGATAATTGACAAGTGAAAAGAAAACTCTCAAAAAGAAGAGGAAAGAGTAAAGAGGACTTGGTCTTACTTCTTCCATACCAGCTCAGTCACAGTAGAATAGGGTGCTGGTCAGAGCCATGAGGTCCCCTTTTCAGGCTCTAGCTTCAAAACAATATTTCTAAACACATCTTGGGCCAGAAGGGAACCTGCTGCCTTGAAGGGAAGGACCAAGTTTTGGCAGGACCTGCTGCCTAAAGAAAGAGCCATTTGGCCCTGAGTAACCCCCAGTGATACTTAAGTAGTATGCTATGGGCTTTAGGTAAAACTCGGAGACTTGCTGGCTTCAGATGAGACTCAGCACTTTTCCAGCTATGGTGGCTACAGTGAGAGATACCTTTTACTTGATAAAAGCAGAGTGAAAATAAAGGAGACTTTGTCTTGCAACTTAGATATCAGCTCAGCCACAGTAAGGAAGAGCACCAAGTAGGCTCTTAAGGTCCCTAATTCTAGGCCTTGGCTCTTGGACAGCATTTTGAGATCTGCCCTGGGCTAGAGGTGAACCCATTATCCTGAAAGTTGAGTCCCAGGCCAGGTGGCATTCACCACAAGCAGACTTAACAGCCCTTGGGTCTTAAGGGAACATTGGCAGTACTCACCATGGGCTACTCATGGTGGTGGTCACAGTGTGAGGCTCCTCTGCCTATGGAAAGGGGAGGGAAGAGTGGGAAAGACTTTGTCTCATAGTTTGGGTGCCAGCTCAGCCAAGGCACAATAAAACACCAGGTAGACTTTCAAGGTTTTGACTCTAGTACCTAGCTTCCAGATGGCAACTCTGGACCTGTCCAGGACCTGGGGAAACTTGCTATCCTGAAAAGTAGGACACAAACCTGATTAGCTTTCCACCTGTTGATTGTAGAGCCCAGAGCCTTGAGTGAATAAAGGCGGTAGCCAGGTAGAGGTTACAGTCACTCTTGAGTGAGACCCAGTACTGTAATGGCTTCAGATCTGAACTAGTGAAGCCACAGTGGTGGTAGCCACAGAGGTGCTTGTGTCACTCCACTTCCAGTTTCAGGTAGCTCAGAACAGAAAGATACTGTTAGTTTGTGATAAAGTAAGGGAGGAGAACAAGAGTCTCTGCCTAAAAATTCAGAGAATTCTTCCAGAACTTAATCAAGACCATCAAGGCAATACCTCTACAAGTCTGCAACAGCTACAGTATTAATAGGCTTGGGGTGCCTTGAAAGGGAAAATCTCAAGAGTTATTGGCCTTAAAGAGGAGGTAGAGAAGGAGGTAGTGGAAAAAATTTTTTCAAGGGGATAATAACAGAACTTCCCAAATCTAGAGGAACACATCAATATCTAAGTAAAAAAAGGCTATAGAACACCAAGCAGATTTAACCCAAAGATGACTACCTCAAGGTGTTTGATAACCAAACACCCAAAGTCAAGGATAAAGAAAAAAATCCTAAAAGCAGCAAGAGAAAGGAAACAAATAACATATAATGGAGCTCCAATACATCTGGCTGAAGACTTTTCAGTGGAAACCTTGCAGATCAGGAGAGAGTGACATGATATATTTGAAGTTCTGAAAAAAACCCCAAAAAACTGATACCTTAAAATAGTATATCTGGTGAAAATATTCTTCAAACCTGAAGGAGAACTACTTTCCCAGACACACTGAGGCTAAGGAATTTCTTCAACACCAGACATATCCTATAAGAACTGCTAAAGGAAGTACGTCAATCAGAAAGAAAGGGGAGTTAATGAGCAGTAACAAATCATCTGAAAGTTCAAAACTCACTGATAATAGTAAGTACACAGAAAAACACAGAATATTATAACACTATAACTGTGATGTGTAAACCACTCTTAAGTAGAAAGACTAAAAGATAAGCCAATCAAAAATAACTACAACAACAACTTTTTAAGACATAGATAGTACATTTAGACATAAATGAAAACAAAAAATTAAAAGTGAGGGCAAAATTTAAGATGTAGAGTTTTTATTAGTTTTCTCTATGCTTTTTTGTCTATGTAAAAAATGTTAAATTGTTATCAGCTTAAATAATGGGTTATAACATAGTATTTGCAAGACTCATGGTAACCTCAAATCAAAAAGAGATGTGGCAGATACACAAAATTTAAAAAACAAGAAAACAAATCATACCACCAAAGAAAATTACCTTCACTTTATAAAAGGAAGGCAGAAATGAAGATAGGAAGATACAATTGCAAAAACAATTAGAAAACAACAAAATAGCAGGAGCTAAGTCCCTCTTTATCAATAATAACATTGAATGTAAATGGACTAAACTCCCTCTAATCAAAAGACATCCACTGTCTGAATGGATGAAAAAAAAAAAAAAGACCCAATAATCTGTTGCCTACAAGAAACATACTTTATCTAAAAAGATACGTATAGACAAAGGGATGAAAGATAAAGATAAAGGGATGAAAAAAGATATTCCATGCCAATGCAAACCAAAAAAGAGCATGCATAGCCATACTTACATCAGACAAAATAGATTTCAATACAAAAGCTTTAAAAAAGAGACAAAATTTACAAGAAAAAAACAAACCCATTCAAAAGTGGGTGAAGATATAGAACAGACACTTTTCTTTTCAAAAGAAGACATTTATGAGGCCAACAAACATATGAAAAAAGGCTCATCATCATTGGTCATTAGAGAAATGCAAATCAAAACCACATTGAGATACCATCTCACACCAGTTAGAATGGCGATCATTAAAAAATTTGGAGACAACAGATGCTGGAACGGATGTGGAGAAATGGAAACACTTTTACACTATTGGTGGGAGTGTAAATTAGTTCAACCATTGTGGAAGACAGTGTGGTGATTCCTCAAGGATCTAGAAATAGAAATTCTATTTGACCCAGCAATCCCATTACTGGGTGTATATCCAAAGGATTATAAATTGTTCTATTATAAAGACACATGCACACATATGTTCCTTCATTGTGGCACTGTTTAAAATAGCAAAGACCTGGAACCAACCCAAATGCCCATCAGTGATAGACTGGACAAAGAAAATGTGGCACGTATACACCATTGAATACTTTGCAGCCATAAAAAAGGATGAGTTCATGTCGTTTGTAAGGAGATGGATGAATCTGGAAACTATCATTCTCAGCAAACTGACACAGAACAGAAAACCAAATACCACATGTACTCACTCACAGGTGGGTGTTGAACAATGAGAACACATGAGCACAAGGAGGGGAGCATCACATACAAGGAGAGGAGCATCACACACCCCAACTGGGGTCTTTTGGGGGTTAGGGAGCCAGAGGAGGGACAGTTGGGGATGGGGAGGTTGGGGAGGATAACATTGGGAGAAATGCCTGATGTAGGTGATGGGGGGGGTGGAGACAGCAAACCACCATGGCATGTGTGTACCTAGGCAATAATCCTGCAGGATCTACACGTGTACCTCAGAACTTAAAATACAATAAAAAAAAGAGAGAGAGAGAGAGATAAAAATGTCAGTACATAATGGTACAAGGGTCAATTCAGCAAGAGGATATAATAATTCTAAATATATACGCACCCAACACTGGAGCAGTCAGGTACATAAAGCAAATTTTCTTAGAAGTAAAGAGAGAGATAGGCCCCAATGCAATAATAGCTAGAAACTTCAACACCAGACTTTTCAGCCCTAGAAAAATTGTCAAGACAGGAAATCAACAAAGAAATATTGGACATTAACTACACTGTGCACCAAATAGACAAATAGATATTTACAGAACATTTTGTCCAATGGCTGTGGGAATACACATTCTTTTCCTCAGCACATGGATCATTCTCAAGGATAGACCATATCTTGAAACATTTACAAAACTGAAATAATATCAAGGATCTTCTCTGACCACAATGGAATAAAACAAGAGATAAATAACATGAGAAATTCTGGGAACTATACAAACACAGAGAAATTAAACAACACTCCCCTGAATAACCAGTGAGTCAATGAAGAAATTAAGAAGGAAATTGAAAGATTTCTTGAAACAAATGATAGTGGAGACAAAATATATCTAAATCTTTGGGATACAGTAAAAGCAGTACTAAGAATGAAGTTTATAGCTATAAGTGCCTACATCAGAAAAGAAGAAAAACTTCAAATACACAACCTAATGATACATCTTAAAGAACTAGAGAAGCAAAACCAAACCAAATCCAAACTTAGTAGAAGAAAAGAAATAATAAATATAAGAGCAGAAATAAATGACTTTCAAATAAAACAATATAAAATGTCAATGAAACAGAAAGGTTTTTTTTTGAAAGGATAAACAACATTTATAAACCTTTAGCCAAACTAAGAAAAAAAAGAGAAATGATTCAAATAAAATCAGAAATGAAAAAGGAAACAATAGAACTGTTGCCACAGAAATTCAGAGGATCATTATTAGCTACCATGAGCAACTATATTCCAATAAATTGGAGAATATAGAAGAAATGAACCAATTTCTAGACACATACAACCTACTAAAATTTAACCAGGAGGAAGTCCAAAACTTAGACAGATCAATAACAAGTAAAGAGACCAAAGCAATAATAAAAAGCACCTCCCAGCAAAGAAATGCCTGGACCTAATAGTTTCATTGCCAAATTCTACCAAATATTTTATAAAAGAAATGATAGCAATCCTGCTCTAACTATTCAGAGAAATGCAAAAGGAAAAAATACTTCCAAACTCATTCTATGAGGCCAATAATACCCTAATAACAAAACCAAAGACCCATCAAAAAAGTGAAAACTATAGGTCAGTATTACTGATAAATATTGGGGCTAAACCCTCAATAAAATACTAGCAATCCAAATTCAACAACACATTAAAAACATCATTCATCATGACCAAGTGGGATTTATCTCAGGGATGCAAGAATGGTTCAACATATGCAAATCAATTAATGTACTACATCCTATCAACCAAATGATGTACAAAAATCACATGGACATTTCAATTGATGCTGAAAAAAACATTTGCTAAAATTCAACATCTTTACATGATAAAAATCATCATAAAACTGGATATAGAAGAAACATACTTAAACATAATAAAAACCGTCTATGAGAAATCTACAGCTAGTATTATAGTAAATGGGAAAATACCAAAAGCCTTTCCTTTAAGATCTGCAACATGACAAGGATGCCCATTTTCACCACTGTTATTTAGCGTAGCACTGAAGTCCTAGCTAAAGCAATCAGAGAAGAGGAAAAAAAAAAAAGACATCCAAATTTAAAAGGAGGAAGTCAAAATATCCTTATTTACAGATGGTGTGATCTTGTATTTGGAAAAACCTAAAGACTCCACAAAAAAATGATTTAAACTGATAAATTCAGTGAAGTTGCAGGATACAAAATCAACATAAAAAAATCAGTAGCATTTTTACATGTCAACAGCAAACAATCTGAAAAACAAATCAAGGAATTAATCCCTCTTACAGTAGCTACAAATAAAATTAAATATCTAGGAACTAACCAAAAAATTGAAAAAGCTCTAAAATAAAAAACTTAAAAACCTTGATGAAAGAAATTGAAGAAGACATATAGAAATGAAAAAAAATGTCCATGTTTATGAATTGGAAGAATTAATATTGTTAAAATGTTCATACTACCCAAAGCAATCTACAGACTCAATGCAATCTCTATCAAAATACCAATGACATTATTCACAGAAATAGAAAAAACAATTTTAAAATTTGTATGAAACCACAAAAGACCCAGAGTAGCCAAAGCTACCTACACAAAAAGAACAAAACTGGAGGAATCACACTACTTGACTCTAAATTATTCTACAGAGCTACAGTATCCAAAATGTCATGGTACTGGCATAAAAAACAGACATATAGATTAATGGAACAGAGTAGAGAGCCCAGAGATAAATTCATACATCTATAGTGAACTCATTTTTGACAAGGATGACAAGCACATATATTGAGAAAAGGACAGTGTCTTCAATAAATTGTACTGAGAAACATGATATCCATATGCAGAAGAATGAAACTAGACCTCTATCTCTTTCCATATAGAAAAATCAAATCAAAATAGATTAAAAGCTTAACTATAAGACCTCAAATTGTGACACTACTAAAAGAAAACACTGGGGAAACTCTCCAGGACATTGAACTGGGCAAAGATTTCTCAAGTAATATCCCATGAGCACAGGCAACCAAAGTAGAAATGGACAAGTGGGATCACATCAAGTTAAAGAGTTTCTGCATAGCAAGGAAACAATCAACAATGTGGAGACTACATAAAAAATGGGTGAAAATATTTGCAAACTACCCATCTGACAGCAATTAATTAACATCCAGAATTTTCTATAGGGCTCAAACAACTTCATAGGAAAAACATATAATAATCTAATTTAAAAATGTGCAAAATATTTGAAAAGGTATTTCTTAAAAGAAAACATACAAATGATAAACAGGCATATGAAAAGTACTCAACATCATTTATGATCAGGAAAATGCAAATCAGAACTACAATAAGCTATCTTCTCACCTCAGTTAAAATGGCTTATATCAAAAAGACAGGCAATAACAAATGCTGGCAAGGATGTGTAGAAAATGGAATCCTTGCACACTGTTGGTAGGAATGACAATCAATACAACTACTATGGAGAACAGTTTGTAGCTTCCTCAGAAAACTAAAAATTGAGCTATCATATAATCCAGCAGCAATCCCACTGCTGAGTTCCATATTCAAAAGAAATCAGTGTATCAAAGAGATAACTTCACTGCTGTTTGTGGCATCA
Source organism: Cheracebus regulus (assembly GCA_963574635.1). Taxonomy (NCBI): domain Eukaryota; kingdom Metazoa; phylum Chordata; class Mammalia; order Primates; family Pitheciidae; genus Cheracebus; species Cheracebus regulus. Next base: position 22,213 of record CAUYQU010011897.1, read on the forward strand.
TTTGTTCACAATAACTAAGATTTGAAAGCAACCTAAGTGTCCGTCAATGGATAAATGGATTAAGAATATGTGATACATACATGCAATGGAGTACTATTCAGCCATAAAAAAGAATGTGATCCTGTCATTTGCAACAACACAGATGATACTGGAGATAATATGTGAAGTGAAGTAAGCCACAAATAGAAAGACAAATTTTGCATATTTTCATTAATTTATGGGATCTAAAAATAAAAACAATTGAATTCAAGGAGATAGAGAATACAAGAGTGGCTACGAGAAGCTGGGAAGGGTAGAGGGTGGTGGGCAGTGGAGATGGTTTAGGGGTACAAAAAATAGTTCAAAAGGATGAATAAGACCTAGCGTTCATTAGCACAACGGGGTGACTATAGTAAAAAAATAATTTAATTGTACATTTGAAAATAACTAAAAGTTTATAATTTGATTGCTTATATCACAACAGGTAAGTGCTTGATGTGATGTATACCCAATTTGCCCTGATGTGATTATTACGCACTGTATGCCTCTATCAATATATCTCTTGTGGCCCTTAAATATATACACAAGGAAAGAAAACAAAATACTACATGTTCTCACTCATAAGTGGGAGTCGAACAATGAGAACACATGGACACTAGGAGGGGATCTTCACACACTGGGGCCTCTCAGGGGATGGGAGCTAAGGAAGGTATAGCATTAGGAGAAATACCTAATGTAAATGATGAGGTGATGGATGCAACAAACCACCATGGCACGTGTATACCTATATAACAAACCTGCATTCTGCACATGTACCCCAGAACTTAAAAATAATTTAAAAATTCACAGAAAAAGCTATAAAAATGGCTTTGAAATACCTGACGATATCCAAAATTCAGTCAGGAAAAAAGAAATTCAAATTAAAAATACTCTACCATTTTTCTTATATCAGAAAAGCAAAACTCAAAAGCAAGAAAACATAATTTGTTGCTTAAATTGAGGAATCAAGCACTCTATTGCCATTGGACACCCAGAAAATGCACTGTGATAGTAGCTTGATTTTTTGTAATTTGATCTGTCAACATCTAGTTTGCATATGTTTCACTAAACATTTAAATACTTGTTACTTGCTGCTCATGAAACTTCATGATAACACAATAAGGATATCAATATAATGGACTGGCATAATATTATATTGAATGTCCAGATTATTTGATCAGCTCTTCTACATATCTTCTTTCTAGCCAACATTGAAAAACCATTGCCTATCCTTACCGTTATAAAATACAACTTTGGACTCCAAAACACAGTAAGGAAAAAACCTAAATATAAACTAACTAGAAATTCCAGATTTTTTATGTTTAAAGCAATAATTAACTTAATTGTCAACTAGATGCAACACACTGAAACTCTATGCTTCCCCAAAACATAGAAATATATTAATAAGGACTCACATACAATGAAGAAATTATCAAAGTATAAATGAATTCAACTCCTAAATGTGATAATAATTGTTCCAAGTGCATTAGTTTAATTTCATGGGATACATTTTCTTTATCATCCTTCTGTTGGAACCATAAAGGTAGAAGTGTCAGTATCAATTTTTATTCTTTTCACTTTGAAAGCATCCTTTTAAATCTTTATAAAAAAATCAATATAAAATAAATGTAAGTGGCAGATGCACAAGTGTAGATTGGGATAAATATGAACCCAAAATAAAGTAATGCAGAAAAAACATAAGTAGGCTTATTGAATGAGTATTACAATATATCTACTTGTATGCAGAAGTGGTCTGATAAATCAGTTGAAAATACAAAGGCATTAAAACTAGATTAAGGCAATTCAATAGAATATCAAACTTAGTTGAAACAAAAGAGTTGAAGAAATAATATTTACTAAATGTGTTCTGCCATTTTCTAATGAAGAAAAGAAATCTTACCATTAATCATGTATTAGAATTGGCTTTTCTTTACAAATTATTAAATTTCCTTTAATGCTTCAAATGCTCTCATTAGGGAATTATTATTGTTTGCATCCTTTATTTTCTAATTTCCCATAATTTTTAAAATTAATATTTTGTTAGAATTGTTTTAAATTTTTTAAAAAAGGAAAGTACAGAGGTACTATATACTCCCCCTACACACATACAATTTTTCTTATAACATCTCATATATTTGTTAACATTAGTAAACCAATATTGATACATGATTTTAACTAAAGTCCATAGTTTACATTAGTGTTATATAGTTCAATGAATTTTACCAAATGGATAATGTCATGTATCCACCTTTACAGTATCATACAGAATATTTCTCTACTCTAAAGGGAACTGTGCTCCACCTACTCATCTTTTCCTCTCTCTCCTGTAGCTCTGTAAACCTCTGATCTTTTTACTGTTACTTTAGTTATGCCTTTTACAAAATGTTACATATTTGGAATCACACAGTATGTAGCCATATTAGACTGGCTTATTTCACTTACCAATATACATTTGAAGTTCTTCCAGGACTTTTCGTGGCTCCTTTCTTTTCATTGCTGAATAATCTTCCATTTTCTGGATATACCACAGTGTATCTATTCACTTATGAAGGAATATCTTTGTTGCTTCAATTTTTTGTAAATCGCTTTTAAAATATGAGACTATGCTTGCACAGCCAAATCATTTATTGCCCCAGCAATTACTATAGGATAGAACTCTATGAGACTCAATCTGAAGTAATCTTTTTTTTTGTTTTCATTCTACTTATCTCTTTTCTCTCACATAAAGTTCAAAGGCAAAAAAAATTCTGTTAAGTAGACATGTCATTTTAAGCAATCTTAAAATAGTGCTTCTCTCTCTCTCTCTCTTTTTTTTTTTTAGACTTTCACTCTCTTCCAAATGTTGTACCTGACTAATTTCCTATGATAAGCATATAGCATACAACAATGAAGGGAGAAAAGGTGAAAAAATTTTAGTAGGGCACATATTTATTTCTGGTCATCACATCCACTGCATGCATGCATTCATTCATTTGTTAATTTTCTTTTTCTTTTTCTTTTTTTTTTTTTTTTAGGTCTGTGAGATACTATGTAAATACTAAAGCGTAATTCACTTTCTGTTATACAGTCACTTTGAGAATGGGTGTATTATAAATTAACCAAAATCTCCCACCATTATTGTGCAGGAGTCCAAATCTCTTTGTAATAAAAACTTGTCTTATGTATCTGGGTGCTCCTATATTAGGTATGTATGCATTTATAATCATTGACTTCTATAGTTACATTGATCCTTCCACCATTATGTAATGTCCTTGTTTCTTTTAGTTTTTATTACTTTTGAAGTCTATTTTATTGGAGACAAGAGTTACAACTCCTGCTTTTTTTTTTTTTTTGCTCTCAGTTTAATTAGTAAATCTTCCTCCATCCGTTTATTTTAAGTCTTGGGCATCTTTTTATATGCTTGATATGCCATTTGTATATCTTCTATTGTCTATTCAAGTCCTTTGCTCATTTTAAAATAAGTTATGTCTTTTTAAAATAAGTTGTCTGGGTTTTTGTTATTGAGTTTCATAAGTTCTTTATATATTCTGAATACTAACCCTTTATCAGATATATGATTTGCAAATCTTTTTTCCCATTCTGTAGAAAGCCTATTCACACTCTTGTTTATTTTGGGATGCATAATTTTTCAAGTTTCATTGGTCTATTTTTGCTTTTGTTGCCTGTGTTTTGGTATCACATCTGAGAAATTATTGCCAAGTTCAATGCCCTGAAGCTTTTTCCTTATGTTTTCTTCTGGGAGTTTTATGGTTTTAAGGTCTTACATGTATGTCACTAACCCTTTTTAACTTTTGTATATGGTGTAAAAGAAAGGGTCCAACTTTATTCTTTTAAATGTGGATACCTACTTTTCCCAACACCATTTGTTAAAGAAACTATCCTTTCCCCATTGTGTAGTCTTGGTACTATTGTCAAAAATCATTTTTTTTTTTAATTTATTTTTTTTGAGACAGACTCTCACACTGTTGCCTGGGCTAGAGTGAATGGTGTGATCTCAACTCACTGCAACCTCCGCCTCCCGGGTTCAAGTGACTCTCCTGCCTCAGCCTCCCAAGTAGCTGGGATTACAGGAGCCCACCACCACACCCAACTAATTTTTTGTATTTTTAGTAAAGACAGGGTTTCACTATGTTGGCCAGGCTGGTCTCAAACTCCTGACCTTGTGATCCGCCTGCCTCAGCCTCCCAAAGTCCTGGGATTACAGGCATGAGCCACTGTGCTTGGCCTTGTTTTGTACCTTCTTGATGTAAGCAGTTGAACCTGGATTATTTAAGATCCAGTATGGGTAGATTAGCTCCTTGACTCTTTTTCCTCCTTATCTAGGCTGTTCCATCTTCCAATAAGAGGTAAAGCTTAACAGCCAGGTAGTAATGTCTTGTGTTCTATATGCTTTTATGTCTAAGGGGGCCATGGACAAACATAAATAAATTTAATTTTACTGTAATTTTTTAAAAGTTTGTATTGATGCTCTCATTGTCTTTGCCACAGTCTTCTGGAATGCATTTAAGGTTGTCTCTGTTTGGGGACTGAGACAAGATGCTTCACTTCTAATGCTATCAGCCTTAGGTATTTATTTATAATCCTGTTTCTAAGTTGCTAATATCTTTTCCAAAAAGTAACAATTACTTTACAAATCTATCTATCTGTCTGTCTGTCTGTCTGTCTATCTATCTATCTATCTATCTATCTATCTATCTATCTATAGCAACATAAAGTAGCATCAAAGTACTTTACACAAGAAAGTTTAAAAGAAAAGGAATTTTTGTTTAATCATGAGACTATATGCTCATCAGAATGAAATGAAAACACACAAACACTGACCCTCATGTACACACACAGACACAGACACTCCCATACAACCCAATTCCATTACCTTCAATATTTATCTGTAGGGATTCTTTATCTTTTGGCCAGGCTTCTTCGGGAATTGTCCTCTTCCTATGGATCTCCTCTTTCTGTGTAATGGCTTTAGAGTCTAGAGAGTTCTTAATTTTTGGGTCTCCTACTTGAGCTGAGTGTTCTGCTGCTGCAGCATCACTGGAATCTATGAAAGGGAAATCAACACACTATACAGAGAGGAACTTGACATAAAATACTTTTAAATGTCTCTCAAGTATGTATTATGTAAATGGCTTTGTTAGTGATATTGAAGAAAAATAAAAGATGACTCAGAAAAGTGTTTAGAAAATAACTGAAAACTGGGGCAAAAAAATCACGTACATAAACAGATACCATAAAAAGTTAAAAAGGAGATATCGGTATTCAAAGAAAGAAAAACTAATTGCAGGTAGGAGTATCACAGAACTCTAGACAATTGACTTTGGCATTAGAAGATAGCTAAGATGGGATACACAATGAGATGAAAAAAAAGATGACTACATGACAGAAGAATGGAATCAGGAAAGTCACTCAGCATCTAAGAAACAGAGCAAGTATCTAGCATTTGATTATAGAATTTATATAGAAAAGAGGTGAGAACTAGTGTTAGAAAGTTGTTTGGGAGCTGATTCTACAGATTCTACAGTTCTGGAAAACAGTGCTAAAAAAGTTTAGATTTTATCCTTATGGGCACTGAAAACTAAAGGTTTTGATTAGGCAACTAATATGATCAAAACTGCTTTTGAAACATTCATTAAGTAATAGTAAAATGGGGTAAAATTCAGAAGTGTTGCCCAGAATACAATCTAACCTTTTTAAACAACTAATACCTAAAGAAGAGAAGCAGTTAATTATGTTCTAAAATGTTTTAGTTTACAATTGGGGCAGAAACTATAAATACTATCTGTCCTCTAATATCCACTTTCCTTTTCCTCAAAACAGAACCCTAACTTTAGCTGGGCACATTGTTACTAGAACAAAGACTCAATTTCCCAGCTTCCCTGGCACATGTGACCATGTGCCTAAGTCTGGCCAATAGAATGCAAAAGGAATGATACATATAGCTTCCCAGAAGTATCTTTAAAGGAAGAAATGTGCTTTTTCTTTTCCTTTCTTCCTGCTGGTTGCAATATGGGCTGATGGATACAGCTTAAGAATGGAGGCCAGAAATGTTAGAGTAACAAGAGAGCAACAGCTTTGTTCCGAAACTCTGGAGTACCACGTCAACTCTGGATGCTAACCTCTGGATTTTTAGAAAAAAGAGAAATAGTTTTTGTATTCTTTAAGCCAATGTTATTTTGCTTTTGTTTTCCTCTGAGAGTCAAAACCAATCCTAACTTAAATACACTATTAGGGGCATTTAAATCAGCACAATCCCTCTGAAGTAAAGTAACAGGTAGGAAGTAAACAAGCTGAATTCCTAAAGAATAAAGGATTATATATAAAAATTGTATTAGAGGGTCTGAATCTCAGAATTGAGAGATTTTTATGAGCAGAGGTTAAAAAGTCCATTAAATGAATTTCTGGCAATGAGATCAATTTGTTTACTATATCGAAAAGATCTCCAGAAATATCTCAAAGAGCTTTAAATATGTCAATTTTACCTGCCAAAGTATATAAAAAATGTAGCTAAAAATACCTTAACTATTTCATATATAAGCGAGATAGAAGAGAGCTGAAGATAGCAAGAAAAAAATAGAGAACATATTTATGTTTCTGTTCTTAAGGGAATAGCTTCATTTTTGAAGACTAGAAGAAAATACTATGCAGACAATCCAGTTTAGCTACCTGCAGTATCTTTCTGCAAGGGTTCTTTTTCTTTAGCCTGGGCAGCCTCAGTCACAGCACTCGTACTGTGGCTCTCTTTCGGTTTTTTGTCTGAGAAGTTCTCATCTTCAGTGATTAGCACTTGAACTGAGGCATCTGGAATAACAACATCATCTGATCTCAGAGAAAGAAAGATAATAAACACAACAGATAAGTAATCCTCCCCCAAAATTACAAGCAAAACCCTCAATCCGTTTATATATTAGGTCTTAGGCTCCACCGTGTAAAAACTGTGACATGAATTGAAAAATTTTTCGTATTTTACTGCGCACAACAAGATTTTAAATAAAATAACATTCTAAGGCTGGGCGCAGTGGCCCATGCCCATAATCCCAGCACTTCAGGAGGCTGAGGCGCGTGGATCACTTGAGGCCAGGAGTTCAAAACCAGCCTGTCCAACATGGTGAACGTCTCTATTAGCCGGCGTAGTGGTGCATGCCTGTAGTCCTAGCTACTCAGGAGGCTGAGGAAGGAGTACTGCTTGAACCCAGGAGGCAGAGGTTGCAGTGAGCTGAGATTGTGCCACTGCACTCTAGCCTGGGTGACAAAGTGAGACTCTGTCTCAAAAAAATGAAATGAAATAAAATAAAGTAACATTCTAAATAAAATCTGTTCCTTGATGGTTTGATGCAACAGTAAAAAAAAAAACAAAAAACAAAAGGAAAGATCAGATATGTTTTTTCAAAGGAAAAAAGATCTGAACAATGCTTTCAAGTTCTTTGGCCTATTCGGAGATTTTACCATTTATGGAGCCAATTTTTATATTTCATATAATCCAAGAAAAGCATTTTTATCATCTGGATTTTTTTTTTTAGACAAAGTTTCACTCTTGTTGCCCAGGCTGGAGTGCAATGGCGCAATCTCCACTCCCTGCAACCTCAGCCTCTTGGGTATGAGCGAGTCTTCTGTCTCAGCCTCCGGATCAGCTGGGATTATAGGCATGCACCACCACACCCAGCTAATTTTGTATTTTTAGTAGAGACGTGGTTTCTCTATGTTGGCCAGGCTGGTCTTGAATTCCCAACCTCAGGTGATCCACCTGCCTCGGCCTCCCAAAGTGCTGGGATTACAGGCGTGAGCCACTGTACTTAGCCCATCATCTAGATTTTATACACAGCATTCTCATACAATTTTTAAAAATCTCATGTAGTTATAGCCTTTTAAACTTGTCTAATTCTATTTCTCTTTGTTTTTCTTGATCATCTTACATTTTTTATCTGTAAGTATATTTTTCAACAAAGAAATCAGAAAGGCAATAAGAGATTGCTAAAAATGCAAAGAACCAGTATCTCTTGCTACTTTTAAATCCATACATTTTTCTTATTTCTATTACTTCAATCCTCCTAATCTATCTAAATGTCTTCTGAAATTTTAAAAAATGTCTTAATGTTATTAAAATATTTCAGGCATACCTAAAGTATAGGCAACATAGTTAACACCAAGAGTATTTACCATGGAGCTTAAGAAATAAAATATTACAAATATAATGTTCCTTGTGTAAGGTGTTTCCAGTGATACCATTCTCACTTTTCAGTAGCAACCTTTTTTTTTTCTGTTGCCCAGGCTGGAGTGCAGTGGCATGACCTCCCCTCACCTCAACCTCTGCCTCCTGAGTTCAAGCGATTCTCCTGCCTCAGCCTCGAGTAGCTAGGATTACAGGCGCAAGCCACCATGCCTAACTAATTTTTGTATTTTTAGTACAGACAGGGTTTCACCACGTTGGTCAGGCTGGTATAGAACTCCAGACCTTGTGATCCACCCGCCTCGGCCTCCCAAAGTGCTGGAATTACAGGCGTGAGCCACCGTGCCAGGCCCTTCAGTTGCAACCTTTATATCGAATTTAGAGTTTATCAATATCAAGGATGTTTTGTAATTCTTTACTACATTGCATATATTAATGAACAATGTATAGCATTCTTTTGCAAGTCTTTAAGCCTTATGTGAAGGATACAATATTGTCTGTACCTTTACACAACATGCTTTTTTTCACTCAATATTATGATTTTGAGATTTAGTCAATCAATACATGTGTCCTTGATTCTCAATGTTATGTATTTCTGATGTTTTAATATATATGAATACATTGATCAACTTATTTCCTGTTTTGAAAAGCACTGCTATGAACATTCCTGTAAAATGTTTTTGCAGGTGTCATGCTTTATCAGTATCTTCTCCCAGTCTGTTTCTTGTCTTTTAATTGTTTGATGTTGCTTATGCAAAAAAATTTTCATTTTAATAATGGCACATTTACTATATTTTTCCTTTATGGTTGGTTCTTGGTGTGTCCTGTTTAAGAAATCTTTAATCATCACATGATCATAAGGACAGACCATCTAAATTCTAAAAATTTAGTTATCCCATTTACTTTTAATATGCCTGGAATACTATACATTTTGTTTAATGTACAGCAGTGATTTATCTTATTTTTTCCAGATATATATTCGTTGGTTTAAACCCTACTGAGCAGTTCCTCTTCATCCTTTCTCCAGATTGTTATGTCATCTCTATGTATGTTAAGCTTCCACATTCATAGATGTGTTTCTGGGTCACCATTCTGTTTCATTTTTCTTTCTGTTTATTCGTTTGCAAATAATGTCTTAAATAAGCTGCACATGTAATAAGTCTTGATGTCTGGTATGGCAAGATCCCTTATCTTATTCCTTAAATTTACTTTTATTGATTTTCCATAAATATTTTAGAATCAGCCTGTAAGTTCCATGAAACATTCTACTAAAATTCTGAGTAACAATGTATTTAATTTAGAAATTAATTTGGTGACATCTTTATTATTACAATTGTATAATTTTCCCACTATTTAGGTCTTCCTTAATATATTTCAATGTAATTTTATAATTTTCTCTTAAAATAGTTTTGCATGCCCTTTTAGGTTCATTTCTAAGTACCATATTGTTTATCTTACACACCCTTTTAAATTCAATTCTAAGTACCATATTGTTTTTTAAAAGATCTTTTTAATTGCACAGTGGAAAATATGGGGGAAAATGTACACATATAGAGCTGTGTGAATTAAAAAATGCAAGTGTATATAACCTTACCCAGGTTAGGAAATAAAATCTGGCTAGAAACCTACATGCTCCTCTTATTCTTCCTTCCATCTCCCCTGTGCTGAGGTTAACACCTGATTTTAAATACAGCAAATCAGTATTGAATATTCTTGAACTTTTTATAAACGGAGTAATATACCACATACTCTGTGTCTTGCTTTCTTCTCTCCAGTTGTTTGCAAGATTCGTTAAGTGCTGTTACATATATTTGCCTTCATTCATTCTCACTTGCTAATCAGTATTCAATAATGTCAGTATGCCACAATTTATCCATTCTACTGAATAAATACTTGGCATTTGGGTAGCTTCCACTTTGGAGCTATTACAAATACTGTTGTGAAGAATATTTGCGTATGTTTCTCTTGGTGCTTATATGCACCCTTTCTGTGGAGATTAGAGTTAGGAACAGAACAGCTATGTCATAGCTTCTGTTTTTGTGGAACTTAGTAGATAATGTCAAACTGCTTTCCAAAGTTATTAGACCATTCCACACTCTCATCAGCAGTGAATGAGTTCTGCTTGTTCTACTACATTCTTACCAATACGGTATTGTCTTTTTCATTTCAATCATCCTAATAGTAGGTATATGGAGCTAACTTACTCTGGTTTTAATTTACATTTCCCTGCGGATTAATGAAGTGAAATATTTTGCACATGTTAATTGGCTGTTAGATATTTTCTTTTGTAAAGTATCTATTCAAGTCTTTTGCCCATTTTTCTATTGGTCTGAATATCTTTTTCATATTGATTTGCAGGTATTCTTTTTTATATTCTGGATATGTCTTTTGTGGGATACATGTATCACAAATATTTTCCTCACTCTGTGGCTTGCATTTTACTATCTTATGTGGTATTGTTTATAAATACTTTTAAAAATGTATTGATATATTTTTAATTATTAGGTAGCTTCCCAAACCAGAATAGGTTCAGAGAGACTCTTATAATTTCTCATTTTAATGTGCCATATTTGTCAATATTTTCCTTTGTGGCATTTTTTTTTGGGGGGGGGGGAGGAGGAATCCAGTTTAGTAAGTATTTTCCTATCACCAGATTAATACTACATTTTCTGATAGATCTATCAATCATTCATCTATCTATGCCCTTTTATATTTAGACCTACAATCCATTTTGAATAGATTTTTATTTATAATGTGAGGAAGGGAGTCAACGTTCTTTTTTCTTTCAATATGAATATCTAACTTATCCTGCACAGTTTACTCCCAAAATAATTCTTATCCCATCATATTGAGTAGCACCTTTAACATAAATCAGGTATCCATATATATGTGAACTTGTTTCTGGAATATTTTGTTTTATGGTCAGTTTGTTCATCCTTGTGCCAACATCACACTGTCTTAACTACTACAGCTTTATAATAAGTTTTGATACCTCATAGTGCGAATCCTTTAGATTTGTTTTTCTTTTCAAGATTGCCTTGGCTATTCTTGGCATTCTGTGTTTCCTTATCAATTTTAGAATAAGTTTGTTGGTTTCTAAGAAAAAAATAACCTGCTGGGATTTTTGACGGGATTTTTCTTATTTTTAATGTATGTATTTAAGTGTGTAATTTTACCCCTAAATGCCGCTTTGGCTCTCTTCCAAAAATTTTGATATTAAAATTTTGTTATCCTTCAGTTCTAAATACACTGTAATCTCCATTATGATTTATCTCTTTAACTTCTGAGTTATTTAAAATACATTTTAAAATTTTCAAATAGATGAATGGTGTATTAGTTTCCTAGGGCTGCCATAACAAATTACTATATACTGGGCAGCTTAGACCAAAGAAACAGAATCTTTGACAGCTACAGGCTAAAAGTCTGTAATCACGGTGTCAGCTGGGCCACACTCCCTGAGAAGGCTCCAGGTGGGAATTCTTCCTTGTCTCTCCTAGCCTCTAATGGTTCCTGGCATTCTCTGGCTTCTGGCAGCATAACTTCAATTTCTGCCACTGTCCTCAGTGGTCTTCTCTCCTCTTTTTATAAGGACAACAGTCACTAGATTTAGGGCTCATCTTAAATCCAAATGATTTAATCTTGAGATCTTTATCTAATGACATCTATAAAGACCCCATTTCTAAATAAGGTCATGTTCGGAAGTCCTATGGACATGAATTTTGAGAGAGCACCATTCAACCTGTTATAAACAGATTTTTCTTTTATTTCATTATCCCGTATTTTTATTGTTGAGTTCTAATTTAGCTAGAGTGTGGTCAGTGAGGCTGGTCTGTTTGAACATCAGTTCTCTGAAACCGACAAATTCATCAAATGTTCTGTGTTCTTTTAAAAATGCAGAATCCTCATAATATTATAAGTCAAGCTTTTAGTTATATTATTCAAATACTTTCTCTCTTTATTTTCTGATCTTTCACATTTCTGAAATGTATTGCTGAATTTACCTATACATTCCTGTAATTTTCCCTGAATGTAAGTTTGAGGATATACATATAAGCTCACAATTTTATCTTTCCTGGCACTTTTGACCCTTTTATTACTAAGAGATAAACTTTTGTATCTACCTTTAATGTTTTTTGGTCCTGGAATTCTATTTTGTCTATATTAATGCTATTCACCAGCTTTTCTTTAGTCAGTATTTGCCAAATGTATTTTTTCTTTTTTCTTACTTTTTTGAGGTGAAGGACAATATAAATTCTGATTTAATCAAAATAACAATATATATGTTTTAAAAGTCAAATCGTTTCATAAGGCTTATAAGAAAAGTCAGCACTTCCCTATCCCACCCACTCCAGATCCCCAATTTCTAAAGGTTACTATTTTCAACTCCTTTAGCCATTTATTCCAGGATCAATATCCCTATTTCCTAATAATATGTTTTATATTACCGTATCATTTTAAGTTCCAGAAATTATCTATTGATTTCTTTCTAACATCAATAACAATCTCATACCTTTCAGTTCTGAGATTTATTCTTATACTATATACTAAGATCAATTATGGATTTATCTCATTACAAAACCCTCCTACCCATACATATCCTCTCATCCTATCCTCTGAAAAGTTTTAGCCCTATATTAAGGTTCAGTGTTCATATGCTACATAAATAATGGTCATGGTGATTAAAACAATATTCAATTAAATCGATATTTAGCATTTACATATGATTGTGTTATATAATTATTATTCATAGCTAAGCCAGCTAGTATAATGGAATTACATTTATTTTCTATTACGAACTTCTGCTTTTCCTGAAGAGTTAATAACTCCTTTGTTTTTGCTTTTTTTGAGTTTATATGTGACAATCCCTACTTCATTCTTATAGTTGCAAATAGAACTGAGTATCTCCTCTAATATAGTCAATCACATAAGGTATCCTACCAATTTGACTTTTTCCTTGCAGGGTTCAATCTGAATGGGTTTTAGGCCTTCTGTACCACTGCCACAGTGAGAATTCGTTTCCCATTTCCTGTGTTGCCCCCGACCATTTCCTTAATCCCATGTTTTCTGTTTTTTTTTCAACTTAAATAAACTTCCCTGTTTCAGTGAAATAATTTTCTCTCAGAATTCTAAGGTATTATTCCTTTGGTTTCTAACTCTGTTTACTACTTTTGAGAAGTTTGATGCCCTCCTTATTTCCATTTCTTTATATGGAATCTATGTTTTCTTTTTGGAAGCTGTTAGAATCTCTTTCCTCAATTTTAAAATGTCAAGGTCATGTGCCTTGGTGTGTATTTTTATGTGTATGATAGTCCCTTTTGGTATGAAAGCTCATATCTTTCAATTCTGAAATTTATTTCTATACTAGTCCTTTGATTCTTTCTTTTGGCCTTTTCTATTGTCTTTATAAAATGCCTGCTTTGGATGTTGAACCTTTTGGGACAATCCTGAATTTTAAAAAATCGTTTGCCTTCTCTTTATGTTCTATTTTTGAAGAGATTTTTCTCACTTTTACATTCCAACCCTTCCACTGAGAATTTATGATACGATATTTTGTGAGCTCATTTGGCTAACGCATAGGTCACTGTTCAGTTTCCAGGCAGGCATTCTCTCCTCTATCCTTCTTTGATTCTCTAAGGCAAGAGATTCTAAGGCTAGGCTTCTCCCAAGGTGAAATGGCACTAAGGACTAAGCCAGGAGGAGGGCTTTTCTTTAGGATGCAAACTCTGGAAATAGATCAACAGATGGGGGATTCTAGGAGTCTTCAGATAACTGAGCCTGACTTTATTTCAAACATATCATCCTTATGAAATGAAGCCTGAGAGTGAGGCAAAGCTAGTGAGTTCTTTTTGCAGACTTCTGATGGAGTTCACTTCATTTTCTGCCAATTTTTCCACATCTACCCTCACCTGAAAAATCTGATAGTGGGATCTTAGGGTTATCTGCTTCAACCAAATTGCCACTTGCATATGGACAGTGGAAAACATGTAAGGGATCCCCTGGTGCATAAGAATTTTCAATTATGAACTATATTTTGTAAAATTATTTCTTTTTATTTACTTGGCAGTCTCAATGTTAGCTGGCAGATATGCTTCTCTTGTCTTACTTCAAAAGGCATTTATAAAAACACTTCACCATGTTTTGAAGTAGAACAAAAATTATCTAAAGAAATGAATGTGTACTTTAACAAGCAGACCTCATTTATTTTCCTTACAAAGGCATTAATGCTATCACATGATGTCATTAACACTATGTTCTATGGTCTAGAGCCTTCCTATGTTTAAAAAACTGCCCTGGGATCAGCAGCACCTAACAGTTATACACAGGAATCAAAAAGTATAAACGTAACAAACAAAGGCAATTATACGTACAGAATTTTCAGTGGCTACCAGAGTTTTCATTTAATAAATATTATCATCTATTAGCTACAAAAGTATAGTATCAGGGGTGCAGAAGAAAAAGAGCTTTTACAAAACAGTAGGGGCCGGGCGCGGTGGTTCATGCCTATAATCCCAGCACTTTGGGAGGCCGAGGTGGCTCGATCACCTGAGGTCAGGAGTTCAAGACCAGCCTGGCCAAAATGGTGAAACTTTGTCTCTACTAAAAATACAAAAAATTAGCCAGGTATGGTGGCAGGCACCTGTAATCCCAGCTACTTGGGAGGCTGAGGAAGGAGAATCGCTTGAACCCAGGAGGCAGAGGTTGCAGTGAGCCGAGATCATACCGTTGCACTCCAGCCTAGGCAACAAGAGCGAAACTCTGTCTTAAAAAAAAAAACCAGGGGCGGTTATATATAAGATTGAAACTGAAATACCCACAGTGACCAGAGAGATAAGGTGGATGAATGAAGCCAACTGGGTCTCAGCTGTGGGGATGAGAGCAAAAGGAGAATGGATACCCTGTCTCCAGGGAGACAGCCATGGCTCAGCTGCAGCTGATTACTGCCATGAATGAATGCAAGCTAAAGGGCAAACAGATTTTCTGATTTTTCAAGGGAAATCAAAAATCTTGATTTTAAAGGTTGGCAGAAAATTTTGAAAATTTTAAAAATTTTAAAACAACATGGGGGCTGGGTGTGGTGATTCATGCCTGTAATCCCAGCACTTTGAGAGGCTGAGGCGGGTGGATAGCTTGAGGCCAGGAGTTCAAGACCAGCCCACGAAACTTAGCAAGACCCCCATCACTACAAAAAAATAAAAAATATTAGCCAGGCATGATGGTGTGTGCCTATGGCCCCAGCTACTCTGGAGGCTGAGGTGGGAGGATCACTTGAGCCCAGCAGTTCAAAGCTGCAGTGAGCTATAACTGCATCATTGCATTCCAGCCTGGGTGATAGAGTGAGACCCTGTCTCTAAAAAAAAAATTTTTTTTTTAAATCATGTGAGCTACATATCTCCCTACAGAATCCAGCCTATGAGATATTAATTAGTTTGTTATATCTCACAGCAATAAACTAATGTGGCAATTTAATGAAGATTTCTATGGATCTTAGTCTCAAAAACATACTTGATTGGATATTATTTCATTTAAAAAGTTATATCATATTTTATTCCCCATTGTGAAACTTAAGTTTATAGTTTTCAAAAATCTCTGAAGCATAACAAAAGATTTTATGAAAGTTTACCTTCTTGTATATGCTCAATATAATAGCAAGGGGAAAAGCTTGTATAACAAAACAGAAAAAAAGGATAGAGATTGGACAATATTCTCATTTAGAATGAAAAGAGGAGAAAAAGCCACAAAATATACAAAGCCAATCCAGTTACCTGCAATATCACTTTGCAAGGGTTTTTCCCCCACTGGCAAGGATGCCTTAGTCACTACCCTCTTACTGTAGATTCCTTCCTTATGTTTAATGTTAACAGTGGCTGAGACATCATGATCTCTCGTGCCTAGCACCTGTGCTGGGAAGTCTGGAGCAACGGCATCATTGGATCCTACAGAAGAATGAGAAAGTAATACAATTAACACAAATATGGACATGATATTGAGAAAGACTTTTTAAAAATTTGCCTTTTAGATCAATTCTATGAAAAAAGCACTACAATGGGTAGGATAATCAGAAGGAAATGTCAGTCAAACTGAAGTTGTAAGCTATGTAAAATAAATTCTAATAAAACAAGGCAGAGATGCAAATGATATAAGAGAAGAGGTAAAATAGAGAATCAGTTCAGGAGAGAGAATATTTCCAGCTCACTACGGTTTTGGAGGAAGGAGAAAATGAACTGTACCTTGGAAAAAAAGATTTTTGATATGGAGAGGAAGGAAGAAAGGCATTTTAGGCAGAAGTTACAGCATAAGCAAACAGAAGTATTTAAGAATAGCGGACACTATACAGTCAGGCTGGATTACAGAATACATTAAGGAGAGTGGTAGGAGATATTAAAAAATAATTGTTTGGAATAAATTCAGCAGTGCATGGGATCCCAAGTTGAAGAGTATAAACTTTACTGTATATGAACTGCAAGGAAAATACAAAACACTGAAAGGAAAATGACAGATGATAAGTAAAAGATGTGAAAGTATTTAATTTTCTTTTAGAATATATTTCAACATTCCTACATTCCTTGATAAAATAAATTAATCCATAATCCATGCTACATCTAACAGTCAAAAGAACATTTCTGGACATATAAAGGTTTATACTAACTACAGAATTATCTTCTATGAAATGATTTTTTTTTCCCCGAAGATCCTGTATTTCCTGAGCTTCTAGTATGTGTATGGCAATGAGAGCTGGGTAAGTACCAGTCTCATCAGTTTAGTGCACAGTAAGCCATGAAGAGATTGCAAGGATAATACCAAGCCTTCTGGGCCAAATAGACAGATTATCTTGGTCTCTTCTCAACTTCTGTAACATCACTTTCTCTTATTTGCCTCCTACCTCTCTGGAAACACTATCTTTTCTTCTACCAAATCTGTTAATGCTGGAGTTCCTCAAGGAGTCAGAACTGGTCTCTCTTCTCTTCCTAGATAAACTTATTGACCACCAAGGTATATGCTGATGAACAACAAATAATATACCATTGGCCAAGACCTTTCTTCTGAGCATGTGACTCTAGAATTCGGGGACACAGCTAGCTCTTACAGCATTTTTATGGAAATCAGAAAAAGGTGTCTCTTCCTCAAATAAAAATAAGTTACCTATACATTGTGGTACAACACAAACAACTGTAAATGGTGGTCATTCTCTTCACAAGTCCTCCTAGGGAGTACACATCAGCAGCAGCATGCACACGCACACTCTGCACCACCACCCTTGTTCTCCAAGAGAGGTGGCTCTGTCAAGTTCAGTCAGGTGAGGAACAATTACATCTTTGAGAGCAGTGGGTGAATGAGCAAGAGAATCAACCTCAGAGGAGGTGACAGGCAGCTAAGAGAGAGTGCAGCCACATGTGTGTGTGTCAGTGAATGCAGGTATACTTATTTTCCTATACCTGTGCATAGCTATAGTATGTGCAAGTATAGATTTATGTTTGGGGCAACACAAGAGTTAACATTGTTGCTCCAGAACTCTAACTAAAGATCTGGGGTATCCATGCACATCTGTGTGTTTTCATAAAAGTATATATTTATAATGTGAATAGTGCCACCTTATATGGACGGTAGGACAATGGAGGCCTCAGAAAGGACCGGCACATTTGACCAGGTTTCTACTGTTCACAGCCATTCTGTCTTTTGAACTATGAGTAAGTGGGATATAAGATGTTTCTACCTATAATCAATAAGTGAGCTTGTTTTCTTTCTGGTAGCCAATAAGTGTGTTTTTAAAACCGTAGCCTTGAAAGGAATAAACCTTTCTTCATTTATGTAATAAACCTAATCTTAACTTTTGGTGAGTATTTCTGTGGTTCTTTTTTCTATGCCATCATTATGGGAAATTAAGCAAGGCTGTATCAGAGGCTTTAATGCAGTTATCATCAGAAGCTACTTTGGTTCTCTTTCATATAAAAGTAACTAAAATGTCTACCTAAGACCAAGAAAACTTTTCCTTTCTTTGTAATTTCTATACATATAGTGATATTTATGGACAATCATGGAAAAAACAATTTGTCTAAAGTAAACCAAGTCATAACCTGTGGACAACTCAAAATACTGTCCCACCAATCAAAACCCTACACAAGACCAACTCTGCACCCTTAACTTAAAATCCCCACAGGAAATATTTATTTAGTCCGTCCATGGGGTGCTATTCATTTCCTAACTCTGCAGCTCCTCTGTAGTGGATTCACAGGGATGCTACAAGATATTTTTAAATTCTAGGGAAAGGACAGTGATAAACTACTAGTTCAAGGTCAAAGTGTCAACATCAGATAGTGGTATGTTCCTTTCAATGCTGTTGTGCCTTTGCAAAAGCTGTATTTTTGGCAGCTGCTGTAATAAAAAGCAGAAAATAAGAGTGTACAATCTCATCTCACAGTTTGGTAAGTTGCACAGTGTCTAACAGCTACACATATGTCATTAGTAAGTAACCGTGGTTATTTACGAACAAAATTTTCTTTCAAACACCAAAACCAAAAAGAAATAACAATTTTGTTAAACAAGTCATTAGATCAAAACAATTAGTATTTATGCCCTAGTTCTTTAGTTGCTATTTGAAAAAACTAATTGTTTATTATACATAAAGCTGAGAAAATAAATCAATGAAACACTAAAACTAATTATTTATTATACATAAAGTGGAGAAAATAAATCAATGAAACACTAAGGGTGCTGTAAACCAAGAAAGCTTAGAAACTTTGCCCTAGGTGGAGCCCACTAACCCAAATAATGATCCATACAATTTCCTTCATCAAATATTTATAAATGCTTATCTGTATACAATATATCTGATCAAATAACTCACCTCTCTGAACCAGAGATCAAGGTATGAAAAGCTTCATATTTCACTGAAAAATTAAAGAGCACTTGACTTTTGTCACTCCAGAATCAACTAGTCAACACACATATAAAATCTCAAATAATAAAACTTTGAATAATTTCTGCAAAATACCTGAATGGGAACTTTCAACAGTGGTATCTGATTTGGAATCTGAAGATGGAGGAATTGGTCTTAACTGTGGAACATAGTACATCTTCGTACTACCAGAAGGCTTATATGGCAATAATAAAGGCTGGCCTAAGGAGGTAAAAATCAGAACAATTAATAAGAAAAACATTTATCAATTCACTGAACAAATATGGAATGCCTTCTATGTGCCAGGCACTGTTCATGATTTTTGGAATGTATGAGTAAACAAACAGAAATGTATCTCTGCCTTCAAGAAGAATGAGAATTCTGAGGAGGAAAATATACAGTAAATAATTAACATACTAAATGAGTAAATTATCTAGCATTTTAACAAATTATAAGTGATACAGGGAAAATACAGAAATGCTGAGGGTAATCAGGCATACAAGAGAAACTGAGGTTTAAAATGTGGAGAAAAGAGAGTTTAAATAGAACGGTAGGGATAGGTTTCATTGAGGTGAATTTTTAAAAATTCCATTCCATATATAGATGACTCTAACCAAAAAACATCTTATCTTACATTGAACCCACTGGTCATAATTAACCACTTATACTGGTCTTATTCTGCTTCCAGAGTCATAGACCTTAAGTCTACTCTTATCTATGTGACAGAGCTTCAAAACAGTTTCTACTGCAACGCTATTAATTTTCAATATTAAGAAAATACATAAAAGTAAAAACTTGAAGGTCCTACCACTCAAGGATAATTATTAACATTTTAATGTATATCTTACCCATCTTTTCCTGTTTTTTATGTTTACAAAGCTGTCTGCATACAGTATGCATAATTTGAAATTCAGCTTTTCTACTTTATATTTATAATAAAAATATTCATTTTACTTCCTATTCTTCATACTTCTATGGTTATACCACAGGTTAAATATAGCCAACTCTTACTCTAATGTTGAAAATTTAGGTTGAGTTAAAATGGCCAATTACAAAGAATTCTGAGAATGAAGACTTTCCAGTTTATACTTATTCTCCCCTATGACCCACCTGAGATAAATTCTCTTTTTCAAAGTGAAAAATTACACCATTTATGAAGTTTTAAAAAAAGGTACTGACTGCCAAATTGCTTACTGTGTGCGACTACTTACTCTTCCTCCAACAGCATGTGTATAGTCATTAAGAAATGATTAGGAGAGAGATCCAAGATGGCCGATTAGCAACAGCTCAGGAATGTAGCTCTCAGTGAAAGCACAGAGAACGAGTGGACGCCGCACTTTCCGACGAATTTTTGTTGCCCACAGACTGGGAGATTCCCAGCAGAGAAGCCACATGGGTCGCCAGCGCGACTCTTTTGGCCGGTGCGGCTGTTTTAACGGTGCCCCAGCTCGGCGCTTCCCAGTGCGGAGTATACGGACGGACGGGCTCGGCTGGCCCCATCCCCACAAGGAAAACAGCAATTGGAAGCGCTGAGAACTGAGAGTCTCACAGCAAGCACAGCCGAATCCGGGAAGGTCCGGCTCTGCGAGGAAGGAGCATCCGCCAAAGGAAAACTAAGAAACAGAAAAACTTCATCACCGGGTGGAGAGAGATCCAAGATGGCCACGTAGCAGCAGCTCAGGACTGTAACTCCCAGTGAAAGCGCAGAGAGCAAGTGGATGCCGCAATTGCAGACGAATTTTTGATGCCCACAGACTGGGAGATTCCCGGAGAAGGAGCCACACGGGTCGCCAGTGCGACTCTTTTGCCCGGCGCGGCGCTACCCGGTGCAGAGTGTATGGGACTGGGTGCCCTTTTAGTCAGGCTCGGCTGGTCCCATTCCCACAAGGAGAACAGCAATTGGAAGCACTGAGGACTGAGAGCAAGCACAGCTGAACCTGGGAAGGCCCAGCTCTGTGGGGAAGGGGCGCCCCCCGAAGGAAAACTAAGAAACACAAAAAACTTCATCACCAACAAGCAGGACGTCCACTCAGAGACCCAATCTGAAAATCGGCAATTACAAAGACGACAGGTGGATAAATCCACAAAAATGGGAAGAAACCGGTGCAAAAAGACTGAGAACACCCAAAATCAGAATGCCTCTCCTCCTACAGGGGATTGCAGCTCCTCATCAGCAAGAGAACAAGGCTTGATGGAGGATGAGTGTGAGGAACTCACAGAATCAGGCTTCAGAAGGTGGATAATAAGAAACTTCTGTGAGCTAAAAGAA
>CAUYQU010011898.1:0-25097 GCA_963574635.1 Cheracebus regulus
CCCCTAGGCTGGAGTGCAGTGGCACAATCTCAGCTCACTGCAACCTCCACCTCCCAGATTCAAGTGATTTCCAGCTAATTTTTGTATTTTCAGTAGAGATGGAGTTTCACCATGTTGGCCAGGCTGGTCTCGAACTCCTGACCTCAAGTGATTCGCCCACCTTAGCCTCCCAAAGTGCTGGGATTACAGGCATGAGCCACCATGCTCGGCTGAATTAATTTTCTTAACAGTATGGATAAAGGAGATTTTAAAAAGTATTCTGGGGTCAAGTACTCTCCTTGTCCACGGAAAATTGTAAATCATAAAAATATCACTAACATCATGGACTTGAAAATGCAAAGCTGGTGGTCTCCATCATATCCTTATTCTATCTGCTGTATGCCTCCTGCGAAAATTAGATGAGTCCTGATGGATGACTAATTGGCTACCTCTACTGCAGCAACTAGGAGTGTGTCATCTTTATGGCAATAGATCGACACAGCCTTTGCTACTTGCTTTACAGTACTGATACGGCTATCTTCTCAGTACTCATCACTGAGAGTTATGTTGATCAAACATGGTTTTTACATGAGAAAGGCAAAACATTCTATTACAATAGGCTGAACTGAATATGAATTTAAGTCAACATGATATGATTCAAAATATCATTCAAATGTGAATCAATATGAATTAATCATATTGATATCCCAGAGGAAATCATGGTGGTACACTATAATGATGACATCCTGCTAAGTTGGTATGTTGAGTAGGAAGTGTCATGTCCTACAAATACCGTAGAAAGCTTGCATGGCAATGGTGAGACGCAAATCCCACTAAGATTCAGGCTCTTTAACATTAGTGAAGACTTTAGAAGTCCAAAGGTCTGGGACATTTAAAATAATCTGAGGCAGGAGATGGCAAATTACAGCCCACTGGCTGCAGTCTTAGTTTTGTAAATAAAGTTCTGTTATGACACAGTCATGTTCATTCATTAACATATTGTTCTTTAAAAAAATTAATTTTTTTCCTATTAAACTTTTTTTCAACTTTTATTTTAGATTCGGGGGTACATGTGCAGGATTGCTACATGGGTATATCGTGTGATGATATTAATCCTGCCACCCGGGTACTGAGCATAATCCCCAACATTTGGTTTTTTAACCCTTACCCCTTTCCTCCCTCTCGCCTCTAGTAGTCCCCAGTGTCTAGTATTGCCATCTGTATGTCCATATAGATCCAATATTTAGCTCTGACTTATAAGTGAGAACATGCATCATTTGGTTTTCTGTTCCTGTGTTTTCATCTAGTATAATGGCTTCTAGCTGTATCCATGTTGCTGCAGAGAAACATAATTTCATTCTTTTTTTATGGCTGCATAATATTCCATGGTGCATATGTGCCACGTTTTCTTTATCTAATACACCTTTGATGGGCACTTAGGTTGATGTGATGCCTTTGCTATTGTGAATAATGCCCTGATGAACATATAAGTGCATGTGTCTTTTTGGTAGAACAATTTATTATCTTTTGGATACATACCTAGTGATGGGATTGCTGGGTCAAATGATAGGTTTGTTTTATGTTCTTTGAAAATCTCCAAATTGTTTTCCACAGGGATTGAACTAATTTACATTCTTACTAACATTGTATAAGCATTCCCTTTGCTTCACAGTCTCACTAGCATCTGTTGTTTCTTTTAGTAATAGCCATAGTGACTGGTGTGACCTGGTATCTCATTGTGACTTTGATTTGCATTTCTCAGATGATTAGTGATGTGGAACATTTTTTCATGTTCTTTGGCCACTAGTATGTCTTCTTTTGAGAAATGCTCGTGTCTTTTTTTAATTTTTTTTTTTTTTTTTGATGGAGGGGGACAGAGTCTTGCTCTGTCACTCAGGTTGAAGTGTAGTGTGCAATCTTGGCTCACTGGAACCTCTGTTTTCCTGGTTCAAGCGATTCTCCTGTCTCCGCCTCCTGAGTAGCTGGGATTACAGAAGCCTGCCACTATGCCTGGCTAATTTTTGTATTTTTAGTAGAGATGGAGTTTCACCATGTTGACCAGGCTGATCTCGAACTCCTGACCTCAAGTGATCTGCCTGCCTCAGCCTCCCAAAGTGTTAGGATTATGGGCATGAGCCACTGCACCTGGCCTTTTGCTCACTTTTTAGTACGGTTGTTTTTTGCTTGTTGAATTGTTTAAATTCTTTATTTAGATCTTTGTTGGATGCGTAGTTTGTGGCTAGGATACTTTCTTCTATTCTAGAGGTTGTTTATTCTATTTATTGTTTTTTTTCCCCTTTCCCACTGTGTGGAAGCTCTTTAGTTTAATTAGGTCCCGCTTGTCAATTTTTGTTTTTGTTGCAACTGGTTTTTAAGATTTAGTGATAAATTCTTTACAGAGGTCAATATCCAGAATATGTTTTGTAGATTTTCTTCTAGGATTCTTATAGTTTGAGGTCTTACAGTTAAGTCTTTAATCCACCTTGAGTTGACTTTTGTATTGGTTAAAGGTAAGGGTCCAGTTTCTTTCTTCTGCATATGGCTAGCCAGCTATCTCAGTGCCATTTATTGACTGGGAATCCTTTCCCCATTGCTTATTTTTTGTGGACTTCTTCAAAGATCAGACCGCTGTAGGTGTGTGGCATTATTTCTGGGTTCTCTATTCTATTCCATTGGTCTATGTGCTTGTTTTTGTACTCGTACCATGCTGTTTGGGTTACTGTAGCCTTATAGTGTAGTTTGAAATCAGTTAATGTGATATCTCCAGCTTTGTTCTTTTTGCTTAGGATTTCTTTTTTTATTTGGGCTTTTTTCAGTTCCACGTGCAGTTTGGAAATTTTTTTTCTAATTCTGTGAAAGAGGATGCTAAAAATTTGGTAGGAACAGCATTTAATCTTTAAATTGTGTTAAGCAGTATAACATTTTAATGATATTGATTATCCCAGTCCATGAGCATTAGAATGTTTTTCCATTTGTTTGTGCCATCCATAATTTCTTTCATCAGTGTTTTATATTTCTCCTTGTAGAGATCGTTACCTCTTTTGTTAGATACATCTCTAGGTATTATATTTTATTTTATTTTGTGGCTTTTGTAACTGGGATTGTGTTGTTGATTTAATTCTCAGCCTGAATGTTACTGGTATATAGAAATGTCACTGATTTTTGTACATTGCTTTTGTATCCTGAAATTTATTGAAGTCATTTATCAGTTCTGGGAGGCTTTTGGCAGAATCTTTAGAGTTTTCTAAGTATAAACTCATATCATTAGTGAAGAGAGAGCATTTGACTCCTTCTTTTCCTATGTGTGTGCCTTTTATTTCTTTCTCTTGACTGATTGCTTTGGCTAGGAGCTCCAGCACTACATTGAATAGGATCAGTGAGAGTGGCATTTCCTGTCTCATGCCAGTTCTCAAAGGAAATGCTTCAAGCTTTTGCCTGTTCAGTATGATGTTAGTGGTGGGTTTGTCATAGATGGCTCTTATTATTTTTAGGCATGTTCCTTTAATGCCTACTTTGTTGAGGGTTTTTATCGTGGAGGGGTGTTAGATTTTACTGAAAGCTTTTTCTGCATCTATAGAGGTGATCTACGGTGACTTTCAAGCTACAGTAACAGAGTTGAGTAGTTGTGATAGAGAAATTATAGCCTCAAATAATAAAATATTTAATATGTGGTCCTTTAAGACAAACTCCATGGACCTAGCTGTAAGATAAAGGACAGCTAGCTGCACCTGACATCTCCTGCTTCTGTGAATAACCCAAAGCATTTAGAGGACCTCTTCAGAATTTAGGAGGAGCACACGCTTGGAAATACGGCTATGATCTACTTGTCAGATGATAAAACACGATTCAAGTTTTAGTCAGGGCTCAAAACAAGATTGGGCCCTACAGCTGATCGAGGCTGCAATGCAAACTGCCCTGCCACTTGGGTGATAAGACTCAGTGAAGACACAAAGGTCAATTCAGAAATGCATCCTCCATGGAAAAGGATGCTTTGCATAGTTTCTGCCAAGTTCTGCAATCAAAACTACCTGCTTTCTCAAGCCTACCTGCAGCCATGCTACCAGGACAAGCAGAGACTAAAATAGGACTGTGGTGAACCAAGGGAATGTGGAGACAGAGCTGCCCATGATGAACTGGATTCAAACCCACCAATTCACAAAAAGGAGCAGGTAAAGCAGCATTGGGTGTGTGATAGAATCAGAATATTTGGTATCAGGCCCAAGCAGATCCAAAGTACCAGGTTTCCTGTAAGGGATTTTCACGTCACATCCAAGGCCTCAGTGGTTTT
The DNA here is from genome assembly GCA_963574635.1 of Cheracebus regulus. Classification (NCBI taxonomy): domain Eukaryota; kingdom Metazoa; phylum Chordata; class Mammalia; order Primates; family Pitheciidae; genus Cheracebus; species Cheracebus regulus. Next base: position 4,268 of record CAUYQU010011898.1, read on the forward strand.
CTGAAGTGAGCTGATGGAGGGGAGAGGACTTTTCGTGCTGGTGTAGAGAGAGCAGGCTATGGAGATTGTAGGTTGCTACCAGTTAGCTTCTCATATTTCTCATCCTCCTTAAACCTGTAGTACAACCAGTTCATAAACTTAAGGTGAAAATGGCAAAACTACAAAAAAGTGTGTCTCACTATATAAGAAAATGTCAATTTTTGGCTCTCATCTCATGTACTAATTTGATTGACTGAAATATCATGTTAATTAAGATGAACATCATGAAGCAGGATGGAGTGCTTTCCCCAGCATATGATGTATGAGCTAAGGGCCAGTGTACAGGGTGAGGTCCCTAATATGGATGTAGTAACCTAGGTATAGAAATAGTTTATTCCTGTAATTATTAGTCAAATACCATCTTTTTGGTCTGCTTTCCATCCCCACAACCCTACATTCTGTTAGATTGGAAATTTTGGCTTCCAGTGGAGAACTCTATGACTATGGACACAGTGTGGCTTCCACTTACCTTGAAATATGAATACTGTCTGGGTATTTAAAGCTTCTTTGCCAGCATGGCAGCAAATTATATATATATATAGTTCTAATGCTGTTAAGAATAAAAAATACCCACTAGCAGAATGGAAGAGTAAAAAAATCTCCAAAATACATTTCCCAATAGAAGCAAGGGGGAGATAGTCACTGAAATTGTCACAGTCTACTTTCTTGGTTTTCTGGAAATTCACTAAAGGCTTGCAACAATCTGAGGACCAAAAATGCAAGAAAAACAGCTGAGTATTGGTGGGAAGAGCAATCACTGAAAGATTTGAAACTTGCTCTATTTTGATCTCTCTTTCAGCTCCATGGCAGCCTTGAAAACCAGTTGCCTCAGAAGAATGGTGATGTGAAGACCAGGAGCCTAGCGCCACTGGAGGGGGTGGAATAGGTCCATAGTTTCTGATAAAGTCTCATCCCCAGAAAGCTGTATCTGATCTGAGAGCTCTGCAGAAAAATCCCATTCACAAACTGTCTGTAGTTCACATGACACAAAACTCACTCAATTAAAAATCCTTTTTTTTTTTTTTGAGACAAAATGTCACTCTTGTCACCCAGGCAGGAGTACAATTGCACGATCTTGGCTCACTGCAACCTCCACCTCCTAGGTTCAACCAATTCTCATGTCTCAGCCTCCCTAGTAGCTGGAATTACAGGTGCATGCCACCATGCCCGGGTAAATTTTGTTTTTTTAATAGAGACAGGATTTCATCATGTTGGCCAGAGCAGTCTCAAACTCCTGACCTCAGGTGATCCACCTACCTAGGCCTCCCAAAGTTCTGGGATTATAAGTATGAGCCACCACACCTGGCTGAGAAAGTGTTATCCTCTAAGTATTTGCTGAAAATGATCGATGAGTCAGGTGCAGTGGCTCATGCCTGTCATCCTATCACTTTGGGAGGCAGAGGCAGGCTGATCAACTCTGTGGTGGTGGTGCTACCAGCTGAGTAAAACAAAAGTCTTGAAAAAGAACTTACTTCGAAAATAAGTTAAATGAGATACACAGGGTTTTTGAAAAGTTCTGATCTGATGTAACTCCGGGGATCTATAAGAGCATGCATATGTGCATATTAGCAGGCACAAGAAATACCTTAATCTCTCACCAATGAGTGACCTTGAGGTTCCACAAAGGCAGAAGGTGAATGTCCAGGAAGAACTGTAAACTGCTGAAATATTGAAGATGTGACCCAACAGATACACAGAGCCCATTGGCAAAGGATGAGATACTTGCTGGAAGGCATTTAACAAAAATCTCTGTTCAATCATTAGCTGACTAGTAAGCTAACTGAGAAGAGACATCAGAGGCAGTAGCTGAAAAAAGAGAAGTACTTTATAGAATGAGTCTTCAAAAGTCATTAGAACCCAAATAGGAACAAAACCAATTCCTAGAAATGAGGGAGATCCGATTTCTGGAATTGTCACATTATATTTTTTACAATGTTCAGTTTTCAGGAAAAAAATATAACACATGCAAATAAATAGAGTATTGTCCATGCACCGAGTAAAAGGGGTCAATACAAACTGTTTTTGAGGACAGTTGTACTCACCAGATAAAGCCCCTAAATCAACTATTATAAATCTACTAAATAATGAAAAGAAACCATGTACAAAATATTAAATGAAAATATTAGTGTAATCTCTCAACAAATAGATATTATAAACAAAGAAATACAGATTATGAAAAAATAACTAAATAGAAATTCTGGGATTACAATGTATAATAACTGAAAAATTTAAAAAAGTTATCTAGATGTGCTCAATAGCAGATTCAAGTAGAAAGAAAAAAAAATCAGTGAACCTGAAGACTGGACAATTGAGATTCTTCATTCTAAGGCAGAGAAAGAAGAAAGAACTTAAAAAAAAAAAAAAAAGACTCAAAGAAATGCCAGGCATAATCACATGTACCACCAAACATGTAATGGGGGTATCGAAAGAAAAGAAATGTGACAGAGAGGGGAAGAAAGAATATTTCAAGAAATGATAGCCAGAAACTTCCTATATTTGGCCAAAACATTACACCTCCGAGACACAATGAATTTCAAGTATAATAATCCCCCACCAGGTTTAGCATAAACCCATTAGAGTCACACGCAGGAAATTGACATAAGCCTTTTATTTGGGTTAGATTTGGGTTTTTTAGCTAGGTTTTTGCTATTACTAATGTAAAGTTCACCCTGGAATTATTAGTGGTTATTTAAGTAATGGACCATTCTGAGATAATATATTTTTTTATTATACAACATGGAATCTAAATCTGGGAGACTTCCAGTTGGCAAACATTCCCGTCACTCATTACCCACACACACACACAAAAATAGTGCACAGTTTTTTATGTTAACACTCTGCATTCACAGCTAATTAGCAGCATTCTCTAATAGTGGTGACATTCCATGGACTGTATAGAAATTTTTATGAAAAAGGATTGCAATCAACACTAAAAAATTTGAAATAAACTAACTTGATAACATAGATGAAACTCATCTTTCTAGGAATATAAACACTACCAAAACTGACTCAGTAAAAAAGGAGAAAATCTGACCAGATTTATAACATGTAGTGCTGTTAAATTGGCAGTTACAAAAATTTCTCAGACACACAAAATTCAGATCCAATGGGTTCTATTGTGAATCCCACTAAATAAATAATGAACTATTAACTCCAATTCTTCACAAACACTTCCAACAAACGGAAAGACTACAGTAACCAAAAACAGCATGGTACTGGTACCAAAGCGGACATATAGACCGATAGAACAGAACAGAGACCTCAGAAATAACACTATACATCTGCGACCATCTGATCTTTGACAAACTTGACCGAAAAAAAAAAAAAAAAAAGCAACGGGGAAAGGATCTCCTATTTAATAAATGGTGTTGTGAAAACTGGTTAGCCATATGCAGAAAACTGAAACTGAACCCCTTCGTTACACTTTACGCAAAGATTAACTCAAGATGGATTAAAATCCAAAACCATAAAAACCTGAGAAGAAAACCTGGGCAATACCATTCAGGACATAGGCATGGGCAAAGACTTCATGATGAAAATGCCAAAAGGAATTGCAACAAAAGCCAAAATTGACAAATGGGATCTGATTAAACTAAAGAATTCTGCATGGGAAAAGAAACTATCATCAGAGCGAACAGGCAACCTACAGAATGGGAGAACAGTTTTGTAATCTACCTACCTGACAAAGATCTAATATCCAGGATTTACATGGAACTTAAAAAAATTTAAAAGAAAAAAACAAATAACTGCATCAAAAATTGGGCAAAGGATATAAATGGACATTTCTCAAAAGAACATTTTAATAAACCTGTTAAAAAAGTTAGTAGAACTAAAAAGTGAGTTTAGCAAGGTCCCAGGTTATAAGGTCTATAGACAAAGTCAATTATATCAATCAACTACATTAGACTAATAAAATCAAAACAAATATCTCAAACAAAAACATACAAATTGAAATAAAAAATGCAATTTCATTTATAATAGCATCTCTGGGAATAAAACATCTATATATAAATGTATAAAATTATGTGCAAGACCTGTACACTGAAAACTACAAAACTGCTTTGTAAAAACATTTAAAAGCCTGTGTGAATTGAGAAAAATATTCATAAGTGGAAACATGCACCATTTTTAAGATGTTGATTCGTTCTAAATTCATCAACAGATAAAACAAAGGTTTTTTTAATATCAGGTTTTAAATTGGCAAGCTGATTTTCAAATATACGTGGAAGTGTTAATGGCTCATAACCACCAGTAAAATATTAAAGTGAAAAAGCAAAATTAAAGAATTTATATAATCTAGTTTTAGTCCTGAGTATAAACCATTTATACATTAAAACAGTGTGGTGAAGGATACACACATAGGTAAATAAGATGGAATAAAGATTCAAAAAATAGACCTATACATATATGGTCAGTTTATTTTCTATTAAGCAGTGAAAGCAGTTCAATGAGAAAAGGAGAGCCTTTTCAACCGATTATGCTGGAATAACTGCATAGTCACATAAAGAAAATAAGAATTTATCTTATATCACTGCATCTCAAACCTTCATACACTTAAATGTAAATGCTAAGCTTATATAACTAGTGGACTAAATATTTGTGAACTTGGGTTAAACAAAGACTGGGTAAGACCCAAAAAGTGAAATCTGCAAAAGACAAAAGATAAGTCAAGCTTTCTCAAAATCATGCCTTTGTTCCTTCAAAGGCACAATAAAAATAAAGCTACAAATATGTGTATACATAAATTTGGGTACTGGATTAAAAAAATAAAAAGAAACTTCTATAACTCAGTAGTAAGGCAAAAAACCTAATGAAAATGGACAAAGACATTTTTGACAAACACTTCACTAGAGGAGACACGTGAATGACCAGTAAGCACATAAAACTGATGTACATCAGTCTACATTGAATGCCACTGCACACACTGTAGTTGCTAAAATAAAAATACTGACATACTAAGTGTTGGTGAAGAAAACATGGAGCAGCTGGAACTCTCATACCCTTCTGGTGAGTGGGAAAGTGTTGGGTAGTTTCTAAAAAAGTTAAATATACACTGATCACATAATCAAGTCATTCAAGTCATAGGTTTGTCCCCAAAGGAAATAAAAATATATGTGCATACATAAATTTGTGTTCACATTTTTGTACCTATTTTATTCATAAAATTACCAAACTAGAAATAAGTCAAATGCCAATGACTTTGGAATGGATAAACAAAATGTAATATAGTTGTACAGTTGAATACTACTTAGCAATAAAATGAAACAAATTACTGACTCACACTACAAAATAGATAAATCTTAAGATAATTAACAGAAAGTATCCAGGCCCAGAAGTTTATACAATGTAGTGTATCACTTATATAAATTCTAGAAATTTGGATTAATAATCGTGGCAACAACAGATCGTCCTTCACTTGAGGAGGACAGTGGAGGGATGTGTGGACTAAGGGGCACAGGAAATTTGGGGATGAAGAAAATGTGTCTCTTCATTGTGGCGGTGGTTTAGGAATTGAGTGTCTATACTTGACAAAACTCATGAAATTGTGTACTTTAAATGGATGCTGTTTCTTGTGGAAAAATGATACCCTAATAGAGTTAATTAAAACAGTAAACTAAAGCGAATATGTGCCTCCCTCAGTTTCAGAGTTGCTGCGAACCTCGTCTGCTGCATGCTTTGCTGGTTTTTCCTTTGTCACTGGAAGGTTTGTCTCGGATTCAGAGAAAGGGCGTTTGAGGAGTTTCACCTCAGGAACAGGTCCAAAGAGCCTCATCTGCAGCTGCTTTGTTCTTCTCCTGGCATAATAAATGTTTCTAATAAAAGACAATGAACATATGTTAATAAGCAATCAATCAGTGATAGAACATCTCGGTTTGACACGGAGAGGCCCTGACCCACGGAAGTCATTCTTCCTGGAGGAGAGTACATTAAGCCTGAGACTTGAGGGTGGGTACGATGTGAAAAACTGAAGGCCATGGAAAGATCTAAGCAATGTTGACGAAGGGCAAGAGCAGAGCTCAACCTAACGTGTGGGGAAGTAAATAGCAGATGGCTTGAGGAAGAAGAACTGATACGCTCACCTGCATCTCAACCTAATTTTGATGAGAAGATCCTTGGCTTTGGCCTCAGCCTCAGCCTGCTAGTGCTGTAGGCAGCGGAGAGACGCAAAGCGCTAGCCATGCCGTCAGCCCTCAGAACCAGGGGAGAGCACAAAGGATTTGCATCGTTCCAAGCCCCTCAAGTTCCCGAGTGTATTGCCATGCACCAGTAGATAACTGGAAGATGCTCTTCTGCAGAGACTACGCTATGTCTCCCCTCTCCTTTACCATGACAGTTTAATGAAAGAACCATTTCTATATTTTCTGTTTTAATTTTCTCCTCCTCTCTTTCTTTCTTTCTTTCTTTCTTTCTTCTTTCTTTCTTTCTTTCTTTCTTTCTTTCTTTCTCTCTCTCTCTTTCTTTCTTTCTTTTCTTTCTTTCTCTCTTTCTCTTTTTCTTCTTTCTTTCTTTCTTTTTTTTGAGACAGGGTCTCACTCTGTCTCCAGGCTAGAGTGTAATGGTGCAACTCGACTCACTGCAACCTCCGCCTCCCGTGTTCAAGCGATTCTTCCACCTCAGACTCCTGAGTAGCTGGGACCACAGGCACATGCCACCACGCCTGCCTAATTTTTGTATTTTTAGTAGAGACGGGTTTTCACCATGTTGGCCAGGATGGTCTCGATCTCTTGACCTCGTGATCCGCCCACCTCGGCCTCCCAAAGCGCTGGGATTACAGGCTTCTCCTATTTCTTTGCTCTCAACTCTTCTCAAATGTGTTTCCATCCCATCATTGCACTGAAACCCTCTTGACTGGGATCAACAATCACTTTTTATCAAGTAAGACGTATTTTAATTTTGTTAGTATTTTGGCTTTCCATAACATTAGGCAATATTGACCTTTTGTTCCTTCTTAAGACACTCTTCCCTTGGCCTCTATGTCAGTAATCTGTCACAATTTTTAAATTTGTTGTAGCTGTTCCTTTTCATATGACCCTGCTATCTCTTCCTTTCCTACAAGACGTTTAGATGTCAGTTTTTCAACTTTCAGCCTCAAGCCCTCTTCTCTTCTTGCACTATATCCATCCACAGCATGCTTTAAATTACCACACATACCTTACATATAAGTATATAAATCAGACCACTCCACTGCGCTCCAGATCTATTTAGCTGCCTTTCCAATACCTATACTATCTGTCTCAAATGTTATAATCAACACGCTCAAGAATAAAGTCATGCTTTATTTCCTTAATAATTACCTTTTCTTGTGATGCCCAATTTCATAATTGCACCTATTCAGTTTTGCTAGCCAGAAATTTAGAAATCATTTTAAAACATTTATTTGACCTCCTATTTCATAATGTACTAGCACCAAGTTTCATGAACGTTTTTCTGTCTCTGTTTACATCACCCTGCTCCAGTTTTTCTCCACTGGAGCACTATTAGCTTTTTGAGAGAAGATTCATTTGTTGTGGGGGACTATCTTCTGCAATGCAGCACATTTGGCATCTTGGCTCTCACTTAATAAATGCTGTTAGCTTTCTGAATCCACTGTGACATCCAGAATCCCACGCTCATTTCCAAACGTCCCTGGAGGAGGGAGTGTCTTTCCTCTGGTTGAGACTGTTGCCTTGTCCGAGCCGCTGCCCTTTCCTGCCTGTGCTTACACAGCCATGTGTGTCTTCCCTTGGTCATCTCCGCAACTCTGTGCTGGTTTTCTTCCTACACTGTAGCATATTGACATATTGATATTATTAAAACTGATAATATCACCGATAAAATCCTACCTACTTAAAAATTCTTCCACTGTTGCCAGTTATCATTAAGATAAAGATCTCCGGCCCTGGATGGCTGGGTGCCCCTCAATGCCCATCAGTGCCTTCGGTGAGGCAATGCACTGAACAATTTCCCTTCCTTGACACACTGTGCTCCATTTTTCACAGAACTTTCACATGCGGATATGTTTCTTCTCCCTGAAACATACATCCTCCCCCTGTGCCTAGGTTACCGCTAAATATTTTATATCTCAGCTTATTACCTCCTCAAGAAGCCTTTTCTAATACTTCCATAAGCCATGTTTTATTTTTCTTTAGAGCAATTATGTCAGTTAATTATTTTCCAGTCACTGCAATTACTAAATTATTAAATTTTCATTTACATAGAAATAGGAATCATGTCTATTTTTCTTCAGCAATTTTATTCTTAGCTCCTATCTCATTGCCCCTTAGCCCCTACCTCATTGATGCTGACCAAATGTTTATGGAAAGAAATGAATATATATTTAGGAAAGGTGGGCCACCTCAAGTCATTTTCATGATTGTCATTATACATAGTAGGCAATTGAGAAATAGAAGATTGGTTGAAACATCTCTTAGAGGAATCTCACAATGTAAACATCATACGAATTAAAACGTAGGAAAAATAGATGAAAGGAGAAAAGACACGGAGCATATCAAGAACAGCTTTTGAAAATTATACTTGTTCTACTTTCATTGACTAGCAGCTAAAAAAGGGGTATTTCACACACAAGTGACCAAAACCAATAACCCATGCTCTATGAATTTAAGTCAAACTGAATAGAAACTTGTTTCTACTGTGTGTTTATGTTAGTATACTTAATCAGTAGTTGGAGATGTGCTTTTATGCCGAGGTAAGAGCATAATGTAGAAATATGTGTTTTGATTTGATTATCACGTGCCAATTCCTCCGTGAAATGGTATGTAAGGCTCTCAGTAAGACAGCTGGGGACCTGCAGTGTGCAGGAAAGAGATGTATTCCTCACTTTATTCCCGAGGCTGAATATAATGACATCTTCATTCTCTAAACATTATTAGCAAGTTACAAAAGGAAGCAAACATAGCTATAGAACCAGATGGCAGGGTATGTAAAATAAATACAAAGCTTTAAAAACGTACACATGAAACGATTACTAGCTCAGAGAAATGTAACAGTGAAAAGTAAGCTCCTGAGCCCACCGTGTTTCCTGCCCCCAGGGGCTTCAGTGGTTGCTGCAGTGATCACCGGGTTTGCAGAGGAGGGACGAAAGGAAGAGAAAAGTCCTTCATTTAGATGAAGAGGATTTCAGTTAGATTGGAGCAGTACTAGGGCTTCATTTCAATCAATACTGATAAAGGAGGATTTTAAAACATGCCACTAGGTCATTGTTAATATCCTTTCAAGGATTCCATAAATCTGTAGAGATGGAAAACCGTATTTAGAAATTATGAAGAGGAAATATTTTAATTTGGATCTGGATTTATGACATGAAATTTTGTTCCTATCCTTTCTTTATTGGGGTATGTGTGTGTTAGTCTTATTGTGACTATAGATGCTGGTGCAACTAAAATACCCTAATTACTGCTGGTTTTTAGAAGGAGTGTTAATTTATTTTACAGTTGTCACTGGGGTGCAAATTGAAGAAATTATGGGTAATTCGCTAATGAACCTTATAACTGGCTACATTGGAAATAATATTGTATGCTTTAATTATAGAAGGTTTAAGCAAATATATTAGTTGAGAACACAAATTTATAAACAGCTGCTGAAAATGTAATATGGAAGAATATAGACTCATACAATCTACATACAACTTACATTATGCAGCTTTGTGAACAGTACTGTTAGTTTAGACCAGGTATCTGACTGTTAAGTCCCGACAGGCGGAATTACATATGTTGTAGGATATGTCGTGTTTCATCTCAATCTTCCTTTCCAAATTTCTGAGAGCTGCTTTCACAAATAGAGATTCCCCTGTTCCTGATCCAATGACTGCACTACTAGCTTACTGCATTCCTACTTTTAATGTTTGTAGTCACCGTTGCAGGTACGGCTGTGCTTGACAGGCTCTGAGTTTTCTGCCGACTTCATGAGATAGTTTCTTTGTAAATTTGACCCTAAGTGATTTTTGGCAAAGGTGAGACCTTGATGCTAGTCTACTTCTGAAAGTCAGAGGCAGTTGAGAATTTCACTCACTGGATTTGTTTTTGTTCTTAGATTCTTTCCTCATTCTTTTATTCTTTTGTTTATTTATTCAATAAACATTTGGTTGGTGTCCACTGTGCACTTATCATGTGCTCTAGTCCCTTTCCTCAAGGAGTTTACGTCCTTTGTGTGTACTGTGAAACACAGTGTGTGCAGGTGTGATGTGTGTGTTGTGTGTTGGTGCTTCTGTGTTTGCATGGGTAAAGAGCACTATGCTCAGACATACACAGCGCATTACAGATGAGTGTGATCTATGATAGAATTATAGGGAAATGGTGCTGGAGTAGCATTCAGGGGTGGCCATAGACCTGTTTTAGGAGAAACCCAGAAAGTACATAAGGAGAACTTCATGGAAGAAGCAAAGCTTGAGGAGAACTCAGGCAGACACGCGGGGGCAGCCGAGGCTGGAAAGCAGGCGGAGAGGCAGTGCTGTATGCTACCTTTGAAGAGTTGGAAGCCGTTCAGCACAACTTGGAGACATGAGTCTCTCCTTGGAGAGGTTCTTGGGTGGAAAGATGAACACCAGATGTGTGCCTGTAACCTCAGCTACTTGGGAGGCTGAGACAGGAGAAGCACTTGAACCCGGGAGGCAGAGGTTGTAGTGAGCCGAGATTGCACCACTGCACTCCAGTCTGGGCAACACAGCAAGACTCCGTCTCAAAAAAAAAATATCTCTTTACTGGCAGACGCTGATTGTTTACACAATGTCAAGCTCCATGCTAAGCATTTGGGTCCCTTGTCAGAACAAACCCGTGCCTGCCCTCTACTGGTTGATATCAAATCTCCTCCTACACAATACAAACATTAGGAATTTATCTTGTCTGCCGTAGGAACTACTGAAGAATTTTTAGCAGTTGTATGGTTTAATCAGGATTATATTTTAGTAATAGGGACCTACTCTAGCAGTATGGGAAAGGAAATGGGAGAAACATGCCTGGAAACAGAAGATCATTTTTAGCAGGCTCTTCCAAGTTTGTGTTGAGAAATAATGAAATAATGGCAGCAACGCTCAAGGGGACTAAGAGACCTAAGAGTTGGATTGACAAGACTTGGTTGACGTGGAACCTTCCAGAATTCATATGTACGTGTGTCTAACACCGATCTCTCTAGCCATCATTTTGGGAATAAGTGGTAGGGGGCGCATCTGGGCAAGAAATATATTAATTAATTATTTAACTTAACAAATATTTGTGGAGCATTAAATATGTGTCAAGAACTTTGGGATGCTGAGGCAGGAGAATTGCTGGAACCTGGGAGGTGGAGGTTGCACTGATCTGAGATCACGCCACTGCACTCCAGCCTGGGCAACAGAGTGACTCTGTCAAAAAAAAAAAAAAAAAAAAAGAACTGCTCTAAGCTCTGGAGATACAGCAATGAAAATAAAATGGCCTGCTTACCTTACAGGACGAGTAAAGACAAATGAAGACAGTGTCAGTGGGTAAGTGCCATTACACAAAACAAAGAGAGGCTAATGCCACAGCAAGTGCCAAGGGCTGGAGGAACAGCTATCATACACCAGGTGACTGGGGAGGAAAGGCCATTTGGTAAGACAACATTTGACCATGTACTTGGAAAAATAAATAAGATTTACTACACAGAGCTGAGGAAGGTGGAAAACAGAGTGATAAAGACTCACGATGAGAGCGGAGGACAGGAAGGACACCAGGAGGCTGGCAGGAGTGAGGAAAGGGGCCAGTGGAGGAGAGGCATTCAGAGAGTAGCAGGGCCCGTATCAACTATTGGGAAGACTGGGTCTTCCTGAGTGCATGAATCAGCTAGGGGGATTCTGAAGGGAGCAGCAACATGATCTGGCATTTGAAAGGGACCCCTGTGGCCGCTGTGTAGAGAAGAGACTGTGGGTGGGCAAGAGGGGAGGGCAGCTCGCAGTGGAGCAGATGTTGCTGTTTTCCAGGCGACAGGTCATTATGGTTTTGATCCAGGAGGGCGAGGTGGCCTGAAGGTTCAGATCATGAATGTTTTAAAGTAAGACCCACAGAATTTTCTGAAGGATTGGATATAGAATATTAGCAAGGAATCTAAGGAAAGCAGCAAACCTTTTTGTCCTGATTGTTCAGGTCAGAGAGGAAGGAGTTACCATTTACTGACATTAGGAAGATTTGAGAGTCTCGGTGCTAACGCTGGGGTGATTTTGGTGGAGTCACTGATGTGTTCAAGTACGGAAAGCTGGGGTGGATTTGGGGGTAGTAAGTAGGCTCTGGGGGTGCTGACAGTGTGGCTGCAAGTGAAACTGGAGTGTGACTGAAAAAGTTCAGGCAGTACCATCCATACTTTCTTGAAGTCTTAAACAACATGACCTTTTCACGTTGGAGAGAAGAATACGTTAAAATGCTTGAGAACTAATGAAACTTTCAAACAAAAGAGAAAAACAGAGGAGAGCAGGACTTGGAGTTTGTGAGAGGCCCTGTGAGGGGATGTGGCGCTGGGTGGAAACCCTGCTTGACAGAAGGCCCATGGTCAGAGGCACAGCCATGAGCTGGGGCCCCACAGAAAGGAGCAAGGAAACAGATGTAAGTGGTGATGATCCTGTGGTGCTCCCATGGTGTTCCTGTGGTGCTCTCATGGTGCTCCTGTGGTGTTCCTGTGGTGTTCCTGTGGCGCTCCTGTGATGCTCTTGTGATGCTCCCGTGGTGCTCCCGTGGTGCTCCTGTGATGCTCCGGTGATGCTCTCGTGGTGCTCCTGTGGTGCTCCCGTGGTGCTCTGCTGATGCTCCCGTGGTGCTCCCATGGTGCTCCCGTGATGCTCCAGTGATGCTCCCGTGGTGCTCCCGTGGTGTTCCTGTGGTGCTCTCATGGTGCTCCTGTGGTGTTCCTGTGGCGCTCATGTGATGCTCCCGTGATGCTCCCCTGGTGCTCCCATGGTGCTCCCCTGGTGCTCCCGTGGTGCTCCCGTGATGCTCCGGTGATGCTCCCGTGGTGCTCCCGTGGTGCTCCTGTGATGCTCCCATGGTGCTCCCGTGATGCTCCAGTGATGCTTCCGTGATGCTCCAGTGATGCTTCCGTGATGCTCCCGTGGTGCTCCCGTGATGCTCTGGTGATGCTCCCGTGGTGCTCCTGTGGTGCTCCCGTGATGCTCTGGTGATGCTCCCGTGGTGCTCCCGTGGTGCTCCCGTGATGCTCCGGTGATGCTTCCGTGATGCTCCCGTGGTGCTCCCGTGATGCTCCGGTGATGCTCCTGTGGTGCTCCGGTGATGCTCCCGTGGTGCTCCTATGGGCCAACAGTGTCAGCAGGCCAAAGGTGGAGACTGGGACAGGTAAGCAGTGGAATGGACCAATTCTGAGGTCTCTGGTGCTCTGGATCTTGTGTGGCAGGAGCGGGGCTGACAGACTGAGGAGAGGGAGGAGCTCCAAGTCGGGTGAGAGGAGCACCTACATCCAAGAGCAGGAGGCTGGATGAAGGGGTGGCAGAGTGACTGCAAGAGCTGTGGGTTCACTGTGCACACCCTCCTGTATTCCAATCTGCCTGGGGTTCTATTATGAAGTCTTCACAATTTCTTCCCTCCTCACTCCTCCACACTCCTCCCCTTCCCTCTTCTCAGCTCCTTTTCCCTTTTCTTTCTTTCTTTCTTTTTTTTTTTTGGTTTAAATTAAACAGAATATGTTTCTGGAATCTGTGATTTAGTTTTCTGACTAGCAACCTGTTGAAATGTTTTAGAAATATACTTTAATTTTTAGAATGGTTCTCACGGCAAAATTGAGGAGAAAAGCGTTCCAATGTACCCCGTCCCCACACGTGCATAGCCCTGCACTATCAAACATCCCCCACCACAGTGGCATGTTTGTTACAATTGACGAACCTATTGACACCTTATTGTCACCCAAAGTCCGAAGTTTACATGAGGGTCACTCTTGGTGTTGTACATTCTGTGGGTTTGGACAAATGTATAATGACATATATCTATCATTATGGTATCATACAGAGTAGTTTCACTGCCCTAAAAATTCTCTGTGCTCTCGCTATTCATCTTAAAATTTTTTATGGCTTTATTTTCCTCTCAGATCAAATATCCAATTAGAGGCAAATCCGAGGCCCTTTTGTGGTGCGGCCTCAGCTTCTCTCTTGATGGAAGGCCCTGTGGTCATGGAGACAGCCCTGAGCTGGAGAAACGATGGGCTGCCTGCTGCCCTCTTCTCCCTGGCAGGCTCCAGAAGCATGAGGACTTTCAGAAACACAAAGGTGTCTTAATCTTCTCACACTCAGGCCACTGAAAACGCTGAGGCAAAAGCTCTAAAAGCCATCTGATCTCGCTTAGGAGATGAAAAGTGCTATTTTCTTCTTGTCAGAGTCAAAGGTTCACTGCAAAGGGACTATGGGAATAGAATTTCTTTATTGTTTAGAAAAAGAATACAAATATTGACTTGGGAAAATCCTATTTTTTTTAACCCTCCTTCCAATTATCATAGGAGGGGGAAAAATGATCATTTTATTTTATTTTGTTTCAATAGTTTTTGGAGAACAGGTGGTGTTTAGTTACATGGATATGTTATTTGGTGGTGATTTCTGAGATTTGAGGGCACTAATCTCCCAAGTGGTGTAAACTGTATCCAATGTGTAGCCTTTTATCCCTCACTCACCCCTCCCGCCTTTCTCCCAGAGTCCCCAAAGTCCATTATACCATTCTTAAACCTTTGCATCTGTTGGGGTCCGTGAGATCGGCACGTCTGCCAGGGGTCTCTTGACCAGCAAGAGGGTCCTAATACCTGGAAGAGAGAGTGCGCGGAAGAAAAACGAGATAGAGAAAAATGGGTCTGGAGGTCTGAAACGAGCTGTGCTCAGATCAGCGATTTATTCTTTGTGCACAAGAGCTTACATATGTTTTTTTTCATACAGTGACTGATGTAGGTCCCATTACAAAAGTTTTATCCGGAGGGAAGAGAAAATTACAAAGTAAGCATGGGAGGGGCTAGCATACAGGTTTATCTAAAGATCGCTGAACCCAAAACAAACAAAAGATTCTTATCCTATAAAGATTCTTATCCTCTTATCAATGACTACAGTTACGGTAAATAACATCAAAGTGAGCGATAATTTGAGGGGTAGCATTTTTCTAGTAATATGTGAGCGATCACGGGATTTAGTGAATGCAGGTAAACAGAGGCATAAAACCAGCCCAAAACGGGAACTTCAAGAGACAATAGTCTCGTAAATAGTCACGCAGGCCTCACCCAGACATGCCATTAGCTCAGTGGATCAAGAATAGGCTTCTGCAAACTCAGGCCTCTATCACTTCCTTCTTTTTTCCTCAGCTTGACTGCCCTCAGTGGGGGGAGAATATGTCCGGGCTCTAACTCCGTAATGGCGGAGACGCGGAGGGGTCTCTACGCTGGTGGAGTGATCCCCGTATCAGCCTCCCAAGTAGCTGGGATTACAGGCGCCCACCACCATGCTCGGCTAATTTTTGTATTTTAGTAGAGGCGAAGTTTCACTGTGTTGGACAGGCTGGTCTTGAACGCCCAACCTCAGGTGATCCGCCCACCTCGGTCTCCCAGAGTGCTAGGATTACTGCCTCTTCCTCTTCTTTTAAGGACCACTAATCTTATCATGGGGGCTCCATACTCCTGACTTCTTTTAAACCTAATTATCTCTCAAAGGCTCAGCCAGGTACTGTAGTTTACGCCTGTAATATCCTTATGAAGGCCTATGTGGGCAGATCATGAGATTAGGTGATCGAGACCATCCTGGCTAGCAAGGTGAAACCCCACCTCTACTAAAAGTTAAAGAAAACTTAGCCCAGCTTGGTGGCATGCACCTGTGATTTCAGCTACTTGAGAGGCTGAGGCAGGAGAATCTCTTGAACCTGTGAGGCAGAGGTTGCAGTGAGCCGAGATCACACTGCTGCACTCCAGCCTTGGTTACAGAGTGATACTCCATCTCAAAAAAAAAAAAAAAAGAAAAAAGCTCAATCTGCTAATACTATCATATTGAGAGTTAGGGGTGCAACATATAAACGAGGGAGAGGAGATATACATATATTTCATCCATAACAGAAGACCTGGGGTGACTTCCAGTAAAAGATTGTAGGCTTGACAGATACAGAGATTTTGTTCCTGAAATCCTAACAAGAATACAGGAATTAAAAAAGATACCAGCCCACAAGGATAAAGAGATTGGGAAAAGAGACAATAGCAACAAAATATTGGAGTAGAGGGACAAATAGTATCAAGCTTCTGTTAATTATCTACTATTGCTGTTAATGTTGCCCGACAAAATATGCCAAAACTTAGTGGCTTAAAATGGCACACATTTATTAGCTCCGTTTCTATAGTCCAGGAATCCAGGTATGCGAAAGTCTCTCGCAGGCTGAAATCATGGTGTTGGCTGAAACTGTAGTCATTACAAGGCTGTTGGAAAGCTTTCAAGTGCACTCACTGGTTGTTCGCTAGATTCAGTTACTTACAGGGGAATGGGCTTTGGATTTCCTTTCTCTCTGGCTGTTGCCCAGTGGTTGCCCTCAATTCCCTGTCACCTGGTCCTCTTCAACATGGAAGCTTGTTTCATCAAAGTATGTAAGCTGAGAGGCAACAGAGTGAGGCTAGCAGACAGAAGTCAGTCATTTGTTATTTAATCATGAAAAACACATCCCATCATTTTTTCCATATTCCATTTAATAGAAGCACATTACCAGTCCTGCCCACATTCAAGAGGAAGAGATTATACTTACATAAGGGTCAGAATACCAAGAAGCAGGATCACTGAGTGCCATCTTCTTTATAAAGTATTTATTGAGATAACTCCAGTTTCACAGGCAGTTTGTGAGAAATAATACAGAGAAATCTGGTATATACTCTATCCATTTTCCCACAAAGGTAACATTTTGCAAAACTGTAGTATAGTATCACAACCCCGGATATTGACTGATGCTGAAATTGATATAATCCACCAATCTTATTTATATTGCTCCAGTTTTAATTGTGCTTATTCGTGTGCATGAGTTTACTTCTATATACTTTTATGATGTGTAGGTTTATGTATCCACCACCACAATCAGGGATTTCTACTGTTAGAGGACTGTATTTGAAAGCTGCATACAACAGTCTACCCAGTGGTTCACATCCCTTCAATATGCAAAAATACGTTAACCTCTCCCAGTGCCCCAGAATTCTCAGCCTATTACAGCATCAGGTCAAAGTCCAGAATTGTGTCATTTGAATCAAGTCCAGCATTGAGTACAGCTTCAAATGCAGTCCCTTTTCATTTATAAGCCCATGCTATAGGATTGAGAACTGAATGCTTGTGTCACCATAAATTATATGTGGAAGCCTTAAGCCTCAATGCAGTAGTATTTGGAGAGGGACCCTTGAGAAGTAATTAGGTCATGAGGATAGAACTCCCATGGTTGGATTAATGCCTTTATAAGAAGAAACAGGACAGAGTTGCTTCCTCTTTCTGCATGCCGCTATGTGAGGACATAGAATAAGATAGCCATCCACAAACTCAGAAGATGACCCACACCCTAATGAACGTCCCAGCCTCCAGAACTGTGAGAGATAAATTTCTGTTGTAGATAATTAATAGAAAACCACGTAGTTGTGGTTTTCTTTTACAGCATGCCTGACTGACTGAGACCCCCAAAGACTCAAGTTGGTGCTTGTGGTTTTCATCTTGTTTTTGCATTTCCCCACTTTGCATCCATCTCCCTTTCCTGACTTCTGCCCTGTGGACTTCAGCTCTAGCATCAGACGTGAAGAAAACAGCTTTACAGAGACTGCTTAACCAGCTACCACAGTTGTGCAAGTCCAAGTCTTTGTAACAAATCTTTCTATAGTCACACACACACATTCATAGTGGTTGCTTCTCTGCATGAACCCTACTGATACGTAGCACAGAAAGCTTATCATTAGGCAGCAATGGAAAAAGCTGCAAATCAGCCAATTTATACCATTTAACCTTAGGATTTGACAAAACAAATGCTTTCAGAAATATGGGGTAAATTGTGGGCTATAAATATGGTAATTGGTGAAAATCTGCTTAAAAAGCTATTAGATTCCTAACTCCTTTTCTACTCTGCATAGCTGGGCAAATGCTCTCTTTCCCATCTAGAAGAAATTCCAAAGTTTTATTTCTTTAGACTTGAGGCTATCTGGCACAGTTGAGAGCTGCCATACTCTGTGGGAAACATATTTGGGTGAAAGTTAACTTAGTGAAGTTGAGTCATCTTTCTTTACCCATACTGCAGATGTCAACCCCCAGGATTATATCTTCTAAGCAGATGAGAAGAGTCTTTTGTGAGGAATATGGCCGACACAGAAGAAGAGACTTAAAGATACTGGCATTGTATAAAATTCTCAGCAA
The DNA here is from genome assembly GCA_963574635.1 of Cheracebus regulus. NCBI lineage: Eukaryota > Metazoa > Chordata > Mammalia > Primates > Pitheciidae > Cheracebus > Cheracebus regulus. The sequence goes on from CAUYQU010011898.1 coordinate 22,635, forward strand.
TATTATTGTCATAGATGTGAATTTATTTGCTAGGTCTCAGCAAGCTAAAACAAAGATTTAAGGTAGTTTTAGGACAAGTATACTAATCAAAAAGAGTCTTCCTTTATCTGTGAAAGACTCTTCCAAGTGCACATCTGAGAAGGGTTACTATATGTAGTGCTGAAGGAGAGGGGACTCTTGACTGGCAACATATGTCAGTCACATCAGTGCTGGCGATCAGTGAGTGACAGATATCGTCATCACCTGTGCAGCATCATATCCATTTAGGACAAGAAAAGAAAGTACCTCCAACATGGTGAGTGGTAATTTATGAAACTGGTTACCACAGAAAGGGCATAGCCAAAATTTAAGTTCCAAAAGGATATATGTAAAATGATCAGTGATAAATCCATAGTGCCTTGCAGGTAGTTGTCATTCAATAAACATTTGCAGAGTGAATAAATGAATATTTTGCTACTTGTTTTTCCCCTTTAGTGCATATTTCTAGATTGTCTTTTACTTATTTCCTTTCCCAGGAACCAGCTTTGCTTAAATTCTAACTACCTCCTGCTAGAGAATTCTGCTTTATATTTACTGCTTTATCTTAGTAGTTGGACAAACTTTTATGCCTTTATTATGTATACTGTCCTGACTAATGTACCTTTCACTTCTGTGAATCTTGCAGAGAATTTCTTCATAGTACCCTACCTCTAGAGGAATATGCACAATGGGGCTGTATTGTCCATGTCGTGAGCCATTTATCACCCAATAGAATAACCAGCTGTGAGAAGAAAACATAGCCCTAAATCTTGTCATCCGCCCCTTCATGCAGCCCAGCTCTATTTTGCTTTAACTTGGACCTGACACTTTGAACATGTTTAACTTAGCTGGTCTTGCTGACTCATGCATTTTCTTGAGAGAGTTGCAGATGTAGATCTTTCTTTTAAGAAATTTCAGTAGCCGGGCGTGGTGGCTCACACCTGTAATCCAAGCACTTTGGAGGCCAAGGCGGGAGGATCACCTGAGGTCAGGAGTTCAAGACCAGCCTGACCAACATGGTGAAACTCCGTCTTTAAAAAAAAAAAAAAGAAATTTCAGTAAAGAAGAAAAGGAAAACCTGTGATAATTCCACCATTCCAAAATAACCATATTAATATTTTGTTATCTTTCCTTCCAGTCTTCTCTGTGCATGTTTGTATATAATATTTTCTTAAAAACGTACTAAAGTCAAAAGGACAAAAGTATAAAATACGCTTTCTATGGATTTGCCCTCTTCCAAAAAAGAACATGTATTAAAATTGCAAATTATATATTTTAGGTACACTGAGTGTTTATGAATTTCCAGTATATGAACATGGGCTTTAATTTTATTTTTAAAATTTATAACAATATATGCATATTCAGTTGGCCAAAGCCTGAATATCTAGTTTTATGTTAGTCACTATTCTTTGCACCTCTAATTGATTTCCTTCTTTGTCCTAACCATATTGTTGTGATTTCTTTCCCTTGTAACACTACTATCAGCATTTTTATTTACCTATCTTCACTGTTTTACAAAGTAATAATGATTTATGCAAATTAATAGACCCAGTTTGCCTCAACTCTGGCACAGATGCTTGCAAAACTGAGTTATTGGCTGGTATAGGATCATTCTAAGTGTTTATTCCCTTAGGTCATTGTTTTTTACTTGTGGCACTCTGCATTTTGGTAGGGCAGTTTTTTGGTAGGTTCTGTTTAGTGCATTGTAGAATGTTTATCGTCTCTGGCCTTGTATACTACATGTTTTTAGCACCCATCAGTCAATGTGACAACCAAATAAGGCTCCCCGCACATTTCCACATTTAGTGTGTGTGGGGTGGGAGGGAGGACAATGGCTGGGTAGCTGATGTACTGAAGTCCAAATTTCATGTAAAGGTAGTGTAGAAGTGAAAATGTATAATTATCAAAGTGCTGGTTTTGAAATGTAAGAAATTTGGAGAACATAATTTCAATCACTTTATGTATTGTTTGGGGTCTAAAGTCTTTCAGAGTGTCATTGTCATAAATTTTTTCTTGTATCATTAATATTTTCTTGAAAACAATTGTAATGAATGCATAATAATCGTATGTTACAGATTCATAATTAACTCTTTTATTATTGGACAATTGAATTGTTTTCGATTTTTTGCTGTTATAAATAATGTTACAGTTAACATCTTTATAGATGAAATCTAATTAGATATTTATTAAATCTACAATAAGAAATATGCAAATATTTTATTTTCTCTACTTTTAATCTCTTTTTATTCCTTTTTTTTATTTTTAGAATAAAAGAATGAAAGAGAGAAAGAGGAAGAGATTTTAGAAAAAGAGAAAAGGAGAAAGAAAGAAACAGCAAAAGAAAGAAAAAAAAGAATGAAAGAGAGAAAGAAAGAGGGAGAGAAAGAGGGAGAGAGAATGGGATTCTTGTTTTATTGCCCAGGCTAGAATACAGTCTAAAAATGG